>OX442428.1:4585520-4607207 GCA_949361645.1 Spongilla lacustris
AAAGTTTAGCGGGGGAAGAATTACACACCTTAATTATATGTGTGTAGCCGGTACACACGCAGCTTATCGTGCGAGGCATGTACCTTGCAGAGCTTATTTTACTGTCAAATGATGAGAATACCACGCGGATCTGCGACAACTTCGCCAAGTTGAATCCTCTGAGAGAGGCCATGATCCAATTAACATTCAAATCTCTCGTGATACATAATTTTTTCGTAATCATAAAAATGGCGGTTGCTATCTGTTCGAAGCGTCTACAGGGAATTTGCTAACTTGTGAGAACGGATAGAGGGATAGGACAGGGTCCAACCTTACCAGAGAGCTTCCTGAGCGTAAAGGAGTCGATACACAAGCGAACTGACTGGCAGGAACCAGTCTGTACGGATTCTATTCAAAACGTCTATTGGCCTACCCGAAGGTAAGTGATTCCCTTGTTTGTGTCAGGGGAAAAGGCTTAAAGAGAAAAAAACTTTAGAGGCCATGTATCCATATTCAAAAAGGTTTAGGTTACCATAAAAAAATCATCTATGCGGATAAGTAAGGTTTTCTTATTACAGGCCACTGAGAATAACGATGGGTCCTAACGATGTACATGTTGCACATGCACGGCACTAAAATAAATCAGATCTGTATTACATGCCTTGGACCGCGTCGCATGTCAAACCTATGCTGTTATGCATGCTGCGTGCCACACCCACTTTTTAAGTGTCCACTAGGTACATCGGGATAGACTTATACTTCCATGCAAGCTAAAAGCAATTATGAACACACGTCATATCATGCTGCATGCATGCATCTGAAACACAACAGATCCAGTGTGTAATTTTTATTTTTATTTTTTAAAAATAAAACCATTGCAATATCCCTGATAGGTTTTCAAAAAAAAAAAAGATGTCCTACAAACGAAGATACCCCAGAGATGATGATCATTTTTCAAAGCTCGATGTTCATCCTGCAAAGCGAATTAAGCAAGACAATCAGCAGAGGTACAACTCTTCTACTGACAACCGAAGCCACCAGTACAATTTACGGTCTATATACAACCAAGCAAGCAATGGGCAGCCAGGAAGGAATGCACATTCGTACTCTTTGAACTGTGCACGCTACTCAACTTCCAGCACACGTTCCAGCAGGCTAAACAAGTTGAAGACTGTAGTACGTAACGACTACACGAAGCAAGGTTCGAAAAGCTTGTATCAGAGGCGAGAATCGGTATGTTTCTAATTATAGCCCTCGTGTTACGTACATGCATGTCTTTGTATTTATACGGATTCGTTGTTCCGTCGATTGTGTGTTTAGTGTGGCAATATATAAAAAACGTGGAAATTGTAGTAGTGTTGCCACTAGATTGAGTAGCGTTCATGGACAGACAAAGCTAGTTGGTTATCCAGAACCTCTTTGCTGAGATGTTTTTGTGTTGGTAGCTCTGGGCCGTTAGCTGTTATATCGTTTTGTGTCACTTCTACTGACTGTAAATCGTGTTGAGTAGTGCTCTGTCTCCCGCCAAACCCCACCTTCCTACCCTTCATTATCGGTATTGCTTCTCCGCTACCTCGCTGTGCGCTCCGCAAATGATGCTGGCTATGTGTGTGCGCAAACCCGACGACGCTTCGACGCCGACCTCCTTCTCTCAGTCCGGTGGTTCGCGGAGGCGGCTCAAGTCACTGAAAGGATCGAAGAGTAAGACCTGCAAAGAGACAGAGAAGCGGGAGCAGGAGGAAAAAACCGAGCCGGAGGTTGTACGAGACGACGAGGACGGCCATCTTATTTACTCAAAAGGGGACATCCTGCAGTCACGATGTATGCCTTCCACCCTTTTAATGGTTAACTACTCATTGTATGTATCTGGGAAACGTCCATCTAGCGTCATGAGAGGAAAAAAAAAAAAATGCCCCAGGGATTATTTTATTATTATTTTCATTTTTACGCCCGCACAGCGGTCATTTTCATGCGTTCAATGTATTGTACGTCGTGTGTGCATATGCGGGTGTGTATGTGTGTGTCCGTGTATTGTGCGTTGTCAGGACTAGTATTCAGCATGATAGCGTACGCATGTATGCTGCCTTGTGTTGTTACGCTATCGAACCATCTGGAGTAACGTAGGGACAGGTTGCTCATTAGATCAGAAAGGAGTATAGTTTAAAAATTAAATCATTACAATCCCAATATTTTTTTTTTTCTATTCTAAATGCTAGATGAGATCCAGAGAACGCTCGGAGAAGGCACCTTTGGCAAAGTTGTGTGCTGCAAAGACAGGTGGGTGAGTGTTGATATGTGATTGAGGTGGTGCCAAATTAAGGGCTGGCCAGAGTCCATACTCTCACCCTGTTGTTACAATGTAAATAAAAGAGGTTGTTTAAAAAAACAATTGATTTCTCCACTGCAGTAGTACACACACACCCCAAGACTTATGTTATTTTCTCTGTTACTTCTGGTTATGAGTATCTTCATTGGTGTTTTTTAATATCACGCTTTGGTTCTCTTATATGTTTCCCAAATTTGTCTTTATTTGGGGTAGCTCTATGAAGGCCCCATGTAGTGCTTCCTTGGGGATGTTTTTCTGTGGCTCCTGGTCAAGCAACACAACACTGCTGATGTGTGGGCTTCTATTATGGGTTGTTTTCATCCTGATGGTGGTAGTGGTACATAGGTGTGTGTAATACACTATGAGTGTGTGCACTGTACATGTATGTGTGTGTATGTGTGAGTACATGTACTAGTTAGGACAGTGAGCTGTTAGGATGAAGAGTGTTGTATTATGTAGGGTTGACTTTGTGTACACTACATGTGTATCTGGTGCTAGACAAAGAGTAGCAGGTGTTGGTGTAGGTGTGTCATGTAGGTACAAGTGTGTAGTCTAGGAAACGCTTGCACTCCAGGTGCTCTCCTTCCTGTTGGCCACTCCTTAACCTTATTAATGCCCACACAGCTGTCAGGTGGGGTCAGGTGGGCCCCCCCTTGGCATTTATATGGCTGTAGGCTGATGTTTACTAGCAGCTCCTGGAGCCATATGTCTGTTTTTTTGCCTGTGGTTAGTCTGATTTGATACCCTCAGGTGGTTATTAAAATTGCCTCACAATTGGAGCTGGTGCTAACTATCAGCCATAACACATTAAAAGCACCAAACACCATGTCCAAAACAACACAAAACAATGAAAGGATTGTACTTTTGATATTCATATTTATTTAGATGGCAGAAGGCATTTGAGGGGTGGGTACTTGCTAGGCATCCAATCACTTGTTTTGAGTGGCAATCTGCCTCTCTTCAAAGGAGCTGCTGCATGTTAGGATATTCATTGCTGTGCTTACTAGGCTGGTAATCTGGTGTGCTTTATTTAGAATTTTGGTCATGCCACATTTCTACTACATCAAAGTAAACACTCGTAATGGGAACAGCTGCTAGGCGATAGGTGTACCAGCTATGTAAATTTATGCTATGCACACCTTGACTACAAGACCTCGTGACGCCTTCCTCACACTCCTGAGTCCATTAGGTGTCTTGGCTTGGCCGTGTTTTTGGCTCAATACTCATGTAGGTGCAACAGCCGCACACGCAGGAAGTTTTAACACAACACAGCATGTACACACACAAGTACAACGTGGCACACATTGCACGGCAAGCTGATGCACAAACACACAATATGCACGCATTACTGAAAAAGAATAGCGCCACTTACACTGTTACTTCTCCTTCATGACCCTGACTAGCCATTAGCGATCCTCTCAAAGTACGTGCACAACTATGCTCCTCTCCCTATACCGTTTTCTCCTGGTATATAATCACGTACTTATTTCTGCAGAACTCTAGTGAGGCTAATGAGTAGCTGGTCAACACTTGATACACTTGTTCAATTAAACGCTAAGTGAATGTGGTTGTCCTTTTCCTGCTAGTCTGGCTTTGTGGTTGGTTTTAGATGGCTTATCTGACCCAATCCCACGCTTCATGTGTTGTGGGTGTACCACCTGTTTACACATATGGCACTGTGTCACGTGAGAGAGTGTACAAATGATCTGGTCCTTCCTGCCACTTTAGGCTGACTGGCAGGCAGGTTGCTGTCAAGGTGATCAAGAATGTACCCAAGTACAGGTATGGCATCAGAGTGGCACTACTACCTATGTGTGGGCATGTTAAAAGGAGGGTTGGTCGTTGAATGGATAAGACAGTGGGCAGTCTTGACTAAGTTGTTGCTATCACTCTATTTTTACCCCACCCCTTCTGCCATGTGCTGTATTCACACCCCTTCCCTCCTCCACTTCACCTTTCAGCCACCACTGCCTTCCCTTGCTCTCCCCCTCCACCCTCCCCCTTTACCCTCCCTCTGTTCCCCTTCATTTCACAGGTCTCCCTGTGTGTACCATTCATCCTTTTCTTTGTTCTATAGAGCTGCTGCCAAAATTGAGATCAGAGTACTGGAGCAGATACGAGACATAGTGGAGGATGGCAGAGAGTAAGTGGACCTCATGAATGACGCCTTATAGCGGGCACTGTAAATACAGATTACCATTGTGCTGTGTAAAAGAAGATGTGGTAGTGACCTGTGACCTTGTGGGTGTAGGTGGTTTACACAAAGGAAGGTCTGGTGTCTGCTGATGTGTAAGCACTCACCTCCCATCTCTTCCCTCCTAGCCTGTGTGTACAGATGCTGGACTGGTTCGATTTCCATGGACACATCTGCCTGACCTTTGACATGCTGGGTCTTAGCGTGTTTGACTTTCTGGTGAGTTGGGTGTGTGGGTGTATATACTACTGTATGTGTATGTGTGTGTGGGGGGGTGGGGTGTGATGAATATAAACTTGTTGTGACATGTTCCTTCTCCCCCCCCCCCCCCCCCCCCCTCTTCCTGGCTCTTACCCTGTAGAAGGACAATCAATACCATCCCTATCCACTAAACCAGGTCAAGCACATATCGTATCAGTTGTTGAAGGCTGTGAAATGTGAGTGCTTTTGTGAGGGGGAGTTGTACTCCTGTATGCTAGCAGGGGGGGGAGTGGTCAGATGTGTACTCATCTGTGGCATGCATTGCTAGCAGATATATCCAACTGGTGTTTTCATCATTGTGACCACATCCCTCTTTTAGATCTTCACCATACAAAGCTCACACACACGGACCTCAAGCCGGAGAACATCCTTTTTGCCAGCTCTGATCACGATGTCTACTACGACACAAGGAAGGTGGGTGTGACCAGTATTTTTTTGTTGCTATGGCAGTTGTTTTGACACACCTTTGCATGCGCTTGCCAACATAGCTAGCATGCGTACATAGCCAGCCCTTCAGTGGGAGCGTTTGAGGACTATATTGCAGCATGCATGCAATTATTCACATCTTGTTGGTCTGCCAGTTCACAAAAAAAAAGGGGGTACAATTCATTGTGATTGATATTTCGAGGCTTTGCTTTGTGTCATTGTTGTATAGGCATTTTGTAGTTGACTGGATGTACATATCATCACCTGCCCTTCCATCGGGATGTATGCTCCTCTTGCTATATCACATCCTTGTCCTCCTCGTTGTAGAAGCAAGATATCAAGCTGGTGAAGAGCTCTGAGGTCAGGCTGATCGACTTTGGGTCGGCCACATTTGATGATGAGCACCATAGTACTGTGGTGTCCACAAGACACTATAGAGCTCCAGAAGTTATCCTGGGTGGGTGTTAGATGCATGCACACACACACACACACACACACACACACACACACACACACACACACACACACACACACTCATACACACACACACATACACACAGTAAAAAAAATTAAGGTACACATTTGTAGTAGTCACCATGTGAAATGCACTGGTTCGTTTGTTTTGTGTTTTTGTCATGTAATTTTCAATATCCCATTAGAACTTGGCTGGAGTCACCCCTGTGACATGTGGAGTGTAGGCTGCATCATGTTTGAGCTCTACAGAGGCCATACCCTGTTCCAGACACACGATAACCTTGAACACCTGGCCATGATGGAAGCCATTCTTGGACAGTTGCCCACAAGGTTCGTAAAAGAGTCACGCAAAACGAAGTACTTCTGGAAAAATGTACTGGACTGGGACCCTGAAAGTCCAGATGGAAAGTATGTGAAGGAACACTGCAAGAAATTGAAGGTGTGTTTTTATTTTATTTAATGAATATTTGCCCATGTTATTCATTGCTTTGTTGTCTCTCTTCTTCCTTTCCCACCCTCCTCTTCCTTGTGATTTCCCAGAAGTACATGTTGGTACAGGAGGCTGAGCACGAACAGTTGTTTGACCTGATCCAGCAAATGTTGGTGTATGAACCGCGGAAGAGAATCACTGCATCAGAGGCCCTAAAGCACCCCTTCTTTGCGTCCCTGTCCAGGACCACTCATCACTCACTCCTTCCAAAGAGAAGCCTGTCTAGTCAAGGATCCTCTTCCAGTACTGAGACAGAGTGATGTCCTGTATTACTTACAGAAGGTTGCACTTTTTTTAAACTGTCTGTTCACAAGACCTTTTATAGTAGGATCAATGGGCAATGTTCAGAAAAATTAAGCTCATTCCTTCTTTCACAACATGGCTATTCTCATTGTCACACGTGTTTGTACCATATTGTCACTTCTAACCCTCCCCCCAAAATGGCCATCTCTGGTAGTGTGATTTTTTTTTTTTGTGCAATGAGAAAAGCGAAAGAGCAGCTGTGTTCATTTTTTCGTCTATCTTTGATGTGTTTTTTTGTTATTGTCATTGTTTGTCATTTGGTGCAGATGTTGCAATATCTCATAAAACTATACATGTACAGAAGTGATGCAATTGTTTATTGGCGCGGCAAACACTCTAATGTCGCTCTCTCTTGTACTTCTTTGCGGGTATACCGGTCGTCTGAAACTGTTCTTTGTCGCGTAGATACTCTTGCTTGCACTGCTCAAATAAGGCGGGCTTGTTGAACCTGCACGCGCGGTTCGGAAAGAAAAATGAAATGGGCTATTCCATTATTTAAACGTACCCTCCTCCACAATATACCCCTGGACAAGCTTATATTATATCTTAACACAGACTTGTAAATGCTCCCTGGACAAGCTTCTATTTTGTTCCACCTGCCTCTATAATGCCTTCTAACCACCTCCCCCTCCCCTTTCCCGGGACAGGCATTTACCCCGGATCTATATCAGTGTATAATTAAATAATGGATAGCCCATTACACCGGAAGTGCATCACTTCCTGTTCACTAAGAGGTGTAGCAGTACTACAAACATCTAATACACTCACTCTTCAACAAGACAGCTCTGCATCTGTTTATTTTGCTGTCGACACGCCCAGACCATCGAGACTGTTCGTCCACGTACGCAATCTTCAAATGCTTTAAGAGCGCGAGGCCAATCGCGTGCAGAAATAGTAACAAAATCAGGAGAGAATGCTTGAATTGATACCTTTTACATACTCAGAACAGATAACCATGGCTTTCTCTTTCATCCTCTTTGGAATGAGGACATCTTTCTCCACGTGCCTTAGCTCCGGATTATGGTCCTCTGGAGGAATTATGCTCATCTCTAATTATCCGGCAAGTTAAGGTGGCCTGGGAACGACTGCAATTATGTCGTCGGAGGACATCGATGAGTCCCAGCTGCTAGCACATTTCCAGGTACATTTGATAGTATTAGTATTCTGGCGGCTCCTTGACCAGCCCAACTCACTTAGGAAATAACGGGCATAGAAGACCAAGCCAGAAGTTTGGCGATTCTCGAGGGACACGGTTGGAATCTAGAAGTGTGTGTGTGTGTGTGTGTGTGTGTGTGTGTGTGTGTGTGTGCGTGTGTGTGTATTTGTGTATGTGGGTGTGCGCATGTCTGCACATGTGTGTACACGTGTATTTGCTAAGGTAGAGTGTACTGTGGTCAAAGTCATCACGTGATACATCTACAGGCTGCAGTACAGGATACACTGAATGAGAAGGATGGTCTGAGAGCAGTCTTCCAGGAGCCCAGAACCTACCCCACTAACTTGCAGTCACAGACACCCTCACTGTCATCACGATCGCTAGATCAGCAACCCCCACCCTCACCTCAACCATCACAGATCACACAGTGGGTCCTAATCAGTGACCATCCATGTGCATGTAGTTGGCTTCTCAATGTTGCCTTCCCTACTCTTGTAGGACCAGCCAAAGAGCTGTATCCAGGACGTGGGAGTGGCTTCTAAATCTAGCCTTTTTCCCCGTGAGGTTCCTTGTCACCACGGCAGCCGATCTCCTCAATTTTGTTTGTACGTGTGCATGTGCATGTTTGCCATGCACACGTTATATCTTTCTCTCATTATGGGACATGTGTACATGTTTCATCCAGTACAGGGTGTGTGTAGGTTTGCTATGCTCTCACTTATGGATGGTATAGTGATATTGCGTACTCTCACATGTGTGTGGTGTGTGGTGTGTGTGGTGTGTGTGTGTGGTGTGTGTGTGACTGCATAAGCTCACACTTAACATAAATGCACACACATGAATGCAGACTTCATAGTGTATATTCTGCTCTCCTCCCCAGTCCACCTAGTATTTGGGTATCAGCCGGCTCCAGCCCGAAACCCTATAGCCGATGTGCAGCAGTTTGTCACAGAATTTGAGACAGAGTTTGGCCCCGCCCACCCACCCCTCCTGACTTGCAGCTATAGCCAGGTGGGGCCTCAGGGGGCCATGTTTATACCCTCAGGGGCCATGTTTATACCCACAGGGGGCCATGTTTATACCCTCAGGGGGCCATGTTTATACCCTCAGGGGGCATGTTTATACCCACAGGGGGCCATGTTTATACCCTCAGGGGGCCATGTTTATACCCTCAGGGGGCCATGTTTATATCCTCAGGGGGCCATGTTTGTACTTTCTCGGCTAGGGCCCAAAACTCACCATCACTACTGTCCCTCATAGGCACTGGACCAGGCCAGACAAGACCTCAGGTTCCTGTTAGTGTACCTTCACTCACCAGGTCACCAAGACACTGCAGACTTCTGCACGTGAGTGGTGGCATGTGATCCAGTAGTCATGTGATCCACTTGTCATGTGTCAAACATCTTGAGAGTCACATTCATGAGATGGGTGGTCACATCTTGATTAGAGGGTGGAAGGTCATGTGACCAGATGGTGAATGTCACGTGATCCAGTGGGAGAGGGTCACATGACCAGATTGAAGCGGGTCACATGACTAGACAGGGATTTACCGCTCCCACCCCCTATCCACCCCCTACCCACCCCCTGGTTTGCCCCTAATTTGACTAATCCACATGTACATGTGCCATGTCAAAATAAAACTGCATTTAATGGTGCAGAGGGAAGGCTTTTATTTTTGCCCACCCCCAATACTGTTATACATATATATATTCCGAAACCCCCCTTGTTGCAAACTTGACCGTAAATCCCTGCTAGATAGGAGAGGGTCACATGTCATCACAGTACTGTTTTGATATTCCAATGGTTTCTTTCCCACAGCAAGGTGTTGGCCAATAAGGAATTTATTGACTTTGTTTCCACGAACTGTGTTATGTGGGGTGTTGGCGTCAACACAGAGGAGGGGGTCAGGGTGTCCTACATCCTGAGGGAGAACACTTACCCCTTTCTGGCGCTGATTGTGCTGAAGCAGGCCCGCATGGTGGTGGTGCAGAGGGTGGAGGGACTGCTCCCCATGCGGGAGCTGATAGCCAGGCTGGCAGTGGCTGTGAGGATGAACGAGGCGGAGCTTGTAGTGGAAAGAAACGAGAGGTGAGGCCTGGGGAGGAGGGTGGGCTTGGAGGGAGGATGTTGGCCTGGGGAGGAGGGTGGGCTTGGGGGAGGATTTTGGCCTGGGGAGGAGGGTGGGCTTGGGGGGGAGGATGTTGGCCTGGGGAGGAGGGTGGGTTGCAGTTGAATTGCAGCATACATGCCCCCACCCATCTCCAGTCCAATGGACCTAGGGCTGTGGTGTAGCACTCATAATAAACCTACAGTACATGTACCTGTTTTTAATGATTTGTGTTCCATTTGGCACATTCAACTATGGAGAAAGCAACCACAGGGTTAGGTGATGTATTGTGTTACAGCATCTCCAGGTAATTGATCCTGATTGAAGCAGTACAGTACATGTACATATCTCAGAAGTGCTTCCATTGTGCAAGTCCAAAGACCAGTGCTTCATCCATTGTTTGCATGCACGTCACAAGCTGGAGCTTTGGTGTGGTTTAGTGTAGCGAAAGTAAAAGCACTACATTTGTGTATTTCGTATTGTGTAGCTCCCAATATGGCTGAGGTGGTGGGAAGACAAAGTGTACCTAAATGGCCTCCCTGTGACTGCATGCGATGTAGCTGCAGGCACTGTACTGCAGCAACTGTGTGTATGTATGTGTGTGTGTGTGTGTGTGTATGTGTGTGTGTGTGTGTGTATGTGTATGTGTGTGTATGTGTGTGTATGTGTTTATATGTGTGTATGTGTGTGTATGTGTACATATGTGTGTATGTGTGTTTGTGTATGTGTGTGTTTGTGTATGTGTGTGTATGTATGTGTACATATATGTGTGTGTATGTGTGTGTATGTGTGTGTATGTGTACATATGTGTGTGTGTATGTGTGTGTATGTGTACATATGTGTGTGTATGTGTGTGTATGTGTACATATGTGTGTATGTGTGTATATGTGTGGAGCATGTGTACATGTGTGTGTGTATGTGTATGTGTGTGTGTGTGTGTGTGTGTGTGGAGCAGCATCACACTGAAGTCTGGTACATGTATTTAGTTTCTAAAGTGGTTTCACTTTGGCACGCATGTTGGAGTACAGTGCCAGCCAACATCAGCTGTGCTGGCATTCCATAGCAACAGTCCACAGGGGAAGTGCTGGCATGTATCCACATTGTATTCCCTTGTTCACTTCAATGCACTAGTTTTCTGTAATGACACTACCCTGCTGTTAGAATGAGCTACCAGCTGGAATATAATCCTTGCCTAATTAGAGCCCACCTTTTTTTTTCCTCACCACCTGATGCTGCATCCTGGCTCTGTTGTCCCCTGCTCAATTTACACCAAGGAATTCCAGGCAGCCATAGAGTGGTGTACCACCTACTGCCCATGCCTGAGGGGGGGGGGGGGGCACCTGTGACAGTCAGGGGAGGGGTCATTATGCATTATCAAGCGAATATGGTGGCAATATGGTATAATACAAACTTGTTATTGGCAAGTGTCCAAGTTGAAGCAGAGAGTGGTCTTGTTGACATCTCTGTAGGTTCTGGGCTTGCTGCACCATTTCCTCCAGGATACTCCAAGATTACCAACCATCCTCCTCCACCCCCTAGCACATCTAACCACACCCATTTTAGATGTGAATATAGTTAGCAACATTACAGTGATGGAGCTCACTATAGGAGCCATTCTACATTGGGCTATTTACAAGCATAGGCACTGTTAATAACTGTTGCCAATAATCATGATTACATGACATCATTGCTATGAGTGTTTAGTCAAGAGAGGAGGGTAGAATTAACCCTTCCCAGCTCGTTATTGGTCTACCACTGGTATTTAGGCAATTGCGTAATCATTGCTCTCATCAAGAGGCACTGCCATGGCAAGGAGAAAGACCAGATACTCTACAACTTTGGGGGCGGTGGTCCATGTTCCTCCCCACTTATGCTACTATATATTAAATCATCATTTTGTTCTTTATTAACTAATTTGACATGATGGTACAATGTGTCCATGGCTTCTGCTCCCCAGCATACATTATGTTTGGACCACAACTAAAAAGCCCTCCAAAATCAAGATTGTTTGAATTGTCCAAAATCAAGATTGTTTGAATTGTCCAAAATCAAGATTGTTTGAACCGTACAAAATCAAGATTGTTAGAGTGCTTTTGAATTAGTCTAGTTAAAAGCAGCTACTTATCATGTCTGCCCCCAACTGTGCTCTAACCGTTTTTTAAGTATTAATATGATTAAAAAGAAGTAAATTTACCATGGACTAATTATAAGTTATTATTAAAGTAGTTTAGTTGATTATATAAGGAAATTCTGTTGTGTTGACACACGTGTAATTATTTAACTGTTAATCATAATCTAGCTCACCAATATTAATTTGCCTAATTAGAACATGAACCAAAAAAAATTCAGCTAATTAAGTGTTGTGCTATTTGCAGCCAATGTAAATCAGCTACTTAACTGATTGCAATGTATAAAAACTTACAACACATTTATTGACACCTTATTTAATCAGGTTTTGTATTTTTAAACATTAGTGTCACATGTGTCTTAACCTTTGACCTTTGGTAATAACTAGAGCTCGTCGCTCTGTTGACCAAAGCATTCGTGATGAGCAGGACAAAGCCTACCAAGCCTCCCTCATCGCTGACAGGGAGAAGGAGAAGAAGAGACTGGAGGAGCTAAGGAGGGAGGAGGAGAGGAGAGGGGAGGAGGAGGAGCAGAAGAGGAAAGAAGAGGTTTGAAGGGAAGGAGAAAGGGGTGGAGCCTGTTTCCTTCACTTAGAACTACCAGTCTCTGCCACTATCCTTGACAATTGTGTTATCCCTCATGGGCAGTCTGCATTATTCAAATCCTGTAATGGACTAACCCCATCAAGTGCACACCATTGGTTCTCATTGTCTCCATGACAACATCATTTTTTTCCTCCCCTGCTATGTTGTGACTCACCTCTCTGCTCTGTTTTGGAACAGGAATCAGCCTCGATGCGTTCCCATCGTGCCAGCCTCATCCCCCCAGAGCCCCTTGCAGCTGACCCAGATGTGATCCACATGGTCATCCGTGTGCCAAATGGAGAACGACTGGAGAGGAGGTTTAGGGGGTCAGATAAGCTGGAGGTGTGTATTGGGAGGGGCTGGGGAGGAGGTTTGGGGAGGGTTAGATAAGCTAGAGGTGTGTATTGGGAGGGGCTGGGGAGGAGGTTTGGGGAGGGTTAGAAGTGTGTATTGGGAGGGGCTGGGGAGGAGGTTTAGGGGGTCAGATAAGCTGGACGTATGTATTGGAAGGGGTTGGGGAGGAGTTTAGGTGGTCAGGAGATATGTATTGGAAGGGCTGGGGAGGAGGTTTAGGGGGTCAGGTATATATTGGAAGGGGCTGTTTTTTTCTTTCTTTTGTCCTCATTGTTTGATTTTGTACTCATTTGTTTTTCGACTGCACTTGCAGACTATACTGTGTGCAGCTGATAAAAATTGGGTGCTTGGAAAGTAAGGTTTTGTGGTACATATATACCTTTGGGAACAACCGATATATACTGACAGGCCACATGGATATACTGACAGGCCACATGGCCGTTCACGAGAAAAGGGACCTAGCGCATATTATTAAAAAATGTTATAAAAATGGCATTACGTTTGAATTGCTATAACTTTCGAACGGTTAAAGCTATCAACTTTCTATTTTCGGCACTTCATACTACACCATTTATCTATGGTAACTTATATTTTGGGGTCTTGAACATGCTCCATGTCAGTATAGCAACATCCGATACCCCAAGGGGTTCAAACTCGCCCTAACTTCCGGTAGGAATACTCAAATCGCTCAAAATTCGGTTTGTAGATAAAGAGGTCCCTTAGCTATTGGATTGTTCTGTTCGTTAATTTTTATGCCATCTGTTACGGAGATACAGTTGAACAAACTACGTGCACGTTTTCGCGCTCGATTCCCGCCAATGATTTGAGCAAATCGCGTCCCGCTCAATGTATGGGGAGGCGGTGGTTATATCATTGGCGCGTATCAAGCGGGAAAAAGTGCACGTAGTTTGTTCAACTGTATCTCCGTAACGGATGACATAAAAATTAACGAACAGAACAATCCAATTGCTAAGGGACCTCTTTATGTACGAACCGAATTTGGAGCGATTTGAGTATTCCTGCCGTAAGTTAGGGCGAGTTTGAACCCTTTGGGTTATCGGATGTAGCTATACTGGCATGCAGCATGTTCAAGACCCCAAAATGTAGTTTACCATAGATAAATGGTGTAGTATGAAGTGTAGAAAATAGGACGTTGATAGCTTTAACTGTTCGAAAGCTATAGCAATTCAAACGTAATGCCATTTTTATAACATTTTTTTATAATATGCGCTAGGTCCCTTTTCTCGTGAATGATACCATATACTTGGGGATATAAGTGGAAGGCACGCATAACTTGCAACATTTTGTTGTGCATTTCTGCAATCATTTGCTACTGTGCCAGCAGAGAAGGGAGGGAGGAAGGGAGAAGGGAGTGGAGCAGCAATGACCCCCACACCAAGTAGGAAATAAATGGAAGGCTTAAACAGTGCTATGCTGCAAAGTCACATATTTTAGCCACACCCAATATTACAAATCCTCCCCCCTTGCCCAGCAAAACAAAATGCCCACTGAATCTGTTCAGCCATCAGTAGCTTCATAGCAATAATGATTAGAACATGAACGCATACCTAAATTATGTTTGATACTTGACAGATGACAAAAGATCATGTGTGTATGGTGCACTATTGTAGAACAGATGTGTACATCATTGTGAGATGTGAGGTTAACGTGTCTCCTCCCACTACTCTTCCTTCGTATCTCCTCCCTCTCCTCTTCCTTTGCACCTACTTTCCTCTTGTCTTGCTTCCCACCTCCTCCCTCTCCTCTTCCTACACACCTCCTTCCCTCACACATGTAGGGAGTATATAACTTTGCACACAGCTGTCCAGATGTTACATATGACTTCACTCTGATGTCAAACTTTCCTCGTAAGGAGCTTCGCTGCATGCCTGATGGGGGGCCACTCCTCTCAGAGCTAGGTCTGGGGACCAAGTGTGCACTTTATATCAAGGATGACAGTGCATAGTGTGTTGTTGAATGGGACACCAGCTGCTGTACTTTTGCATTCATTTTACCATTTGAAATGAGTTCAAATGGGACTATCTGTGTTGGCTAATAGCTCTCTCTGGGGGCTACTCTCTCTCTCACCCATGCCATTTTGGTTTTCCCTTGTTAGCTCCAAGGTAATAAACTTCCTTTTAATGGTTTGCTGGATTGACTGAAAAGAAGCTTCTGGATCGCAGAAGTGTTATTTATTGCTGCTATGTACCGGTATTCACTTTTTTATACTCCTGTTCGCCTGGATGCTTTCTTGTTTCATGAAAGTCAGTGAAGAGTAGACCGAGGACTTTCTGTGCTATAAATGGGTTGCATTGTGGAGGGCCGGCGTTAGATGTTTGGCGGCCCTAGGCAAAAAGGGTCTTGTCTCCATCCTCGCTCGAGAGTGCATTTTCTGGTTTTGAACTTAACTCCTTCCGATATCATTCCACCACGCATAACTGGTTTGTTTCGAACACAGCGCGCACATGCATATCATTTCTAATCTTTAATGAAAATATACATGCTGCTTTACCTTATGCAGGAAAAGCGATTTTTAACGGCTGAAAACAAATCAACTGAATTCGAAACTGTAGGGGCGGATCCAGAATTTCGGGGCGAGGCTGGGGGTGATGCAAGAGGCAAGGATACCTGCATGGATACGCAAGGACGTCCCGCCATCGGGGTCTGGGGCGGAGCCCCAGCCGCTTTGCAACTCTTGCACTTTTAAAGTCACAAAAATAGCATAGTTATCACAGGAAAAAACGCGTGAAGGATAAAAAAAAAAAAAATCAAAACTTGCATTTTTTTTGGTATTGCGTAGTAGGTAACATGCTAAAAATAGATACAATACGACCAGGATTACTTGCTTCCTGACTTTCTTGTAATCTTGGCGGTGGTATACCCCAGCCGCCCCGATCCACCAGTCCAAAGATGCACGTTCAATCAAAATCAAACCAAAGATGCTGTAATTTCATGTTCAATCGAAATCAAAGCTAAAGCCTAAACCTTCAAGCCTATCTTGAGTATCTTCCGTATAACGCGCAATTGATGGATGCAGAAAAGTCTTCAATTTTGAAAAGCTCCGTTCCGCAGCTGGTGCAACTCAGCATCTGTAGTGGAAGCTGTCGATAAAATGCGCACGGTGGCGAGGCGGTCCATTTTTACGGGTGTTAATTAGCAATGAATAATTAAGTAGCAGCAGTTTGGCGGCTGCTCTGACTGGCGGCCCTAAGCATTTGCCTAGTCTGCCTAGCGTTAACGCCGGCCCTGCATTGTGATGCAGTAGAAAAGCATCAGAGTCAAACCTTTGCTATTGTTATTATTTCAAACTGGAATTAAGAGTAAATGCAGCATACAAATAACAAAGCAAGTGAGATGTAATGTGTGCACAGGTACAGAGATGTAATGTGTGCACAGGTACAGAGATGTAACGTGTGCACAGGTACAGAGATGTAATGTGTGCACAGGTACAGAGATGTAATGCGTGCAAAGGTACAGAGATGCAATGTGTGCACAGGTACAGAGATGTAATGTGTGCACAGGTACAGAGATGTAATGTGTGCACAGGTACAGAGATGTAATGTGTAAACAGGTACAGAGATGTAATGTGTGCACAGGTACAGAGATGTAATTTGTGCACAGGTACAGCGATGTAATGTGTGCACAGGTACAGAGATGTAATGTGTGCACAGGTACAGAGATGTAATGTGTGCACAGGTACAGAGATGTAATGTGTAAACAGGTACAGAGATGTAATGTGTGCACAGGTACAGAGATGTAATTTGTGCACAGGTACAGAGATGTAATGTGTGCACAGGTACAGAGATGTAATGTGTAAACAGGTACAGAGATGTAATGTGTGCACAGGTACAGAGATGTAATTTGTGCACAGGTACAGCGATGTAATGTGTGCACAGGTACAGAGATGTAATGTGTGCACAGGTACAGAGATGTAATGTGTGCACAGGTATACAGAGATGTAATGTGTGCACAGGTACAGAGATGATGTAATGTGTGCACAGGTACAGAGATGTAATGTGTGCACAGGTACAGATATGTAATGTGTGCACAGGTACAGAGATGTAATTTTACAATCGTCTGAGAAGGCAAAGCAGTTAGAAGTTATGATGCTGTGTGCTGTGGTATGTGAGGAACAAATTAATACGTAAAGTTAGAACAGTTATTTGAAGGTACATGTGTATAACCATATAGGCCTAGGCTATGGGTTTACTATGTACAGTTATTTAATACATGTACATTACATACATATGCATGTGCCTAGTACCTTCCCACAGGTTTGCTGGCAATGTACCACTATATCCATCCGCAGTGTCCGAATGAGTGGTGGTGCAGGCTTCAGCAGTGAATGAGCCAGAGGAGTGTCCATGATGCAGCATGGACACTTGACCTCACTGCAGTTGGAGGCCATGAACCAGTGTATGGTGCAGTTTGTGCAGACCAGTGCCCTACATGGCAGCTCCAGTGGTTGGTGCACAATTGTCAGGCACAAGGGACACTGAAGTTAGTCGAGGATAAATAGGATTGTTTGAACTGGCAAGTATGTGTCATCAGTGTAAAAAGCCTGTCTCTGTCTGATTGGGCCCATCTTTATAGTGTTTATCATGGTCAGTGGGTGGGTGCCAATTGTGTCCAGGGAGGTGTTGATAAGGAATTTGGAGTGCAAAATGAAATCCTCAGCAAACTGTATGCAGTTATATTTTTTCCTCTTCTTTTTGGCTTTATCCTCCACTAAGAAGCTGCCACACACTCTGCATCGCTCTTCGACTTTCTTTGCGTGTATCTCCATCATTCTAAAATACTGAAATTATTCATAAAAACTCCTGCCTTATTCAGTCTGGGGTTAAAAAAAAAGGTTGGCTATTTATGATCGATATGTATATACTCTCCTATGTATGCTAATCATTATGTTACTCGCTTACAGATTTCTACGGCTCGGTTCGTCCATAAAGACCGCTCAAGTACACCACCCAGTCTTTTCCCGGCAAATTTACGTTGATGTGGAAACATGCTGCGCAGAACCACTCATAATAAATGTAGTCCTTGTGCAATTATGGCTTATGTATAGCTGTGGTAGAGTGTTTTCATGAGCATTTTCTCTTCTCGGATGTCATAAGTCAAGACGAGTATGATAGATATCGTATATTAATGAGATGCGGCTAGAATTTTTTTTGTGGCCCATACTAAATTACGGTATCGCTTAATTATCCAACCTACTGTCCGGCCGTGGCGCCTCCTGACTCAGCCCTGAGGCTATAGCTGAGCACACGTGTTTCCAACTGGATGTTACTAAAATTACACTGAAGGCAAGCAAGATGGCTGTTGACTTGACACTGACTAACCTCGGAATAAGTCAAAGACCAGAAAAGGAAACAAACCTTGTCACAGAAGATAATTTCAAAGCTTTGATCTGTGAAATAGCCAAATTGAGAAGTAAGATTGCAGATTTAGAAGCAACTAACGAAGAAACAACAAAAGAGCTTAATATACTCAGGACAGAGAGAGAAGCCAAATTGAGATATAAGAGTATGATTGAAGATTTGGAATCAACTGACGAAGAAACAACGCAAGAGGTTAATACACTCAGGACAGAGGCGGGAGAAGCAGCCGCGTTCATAGCACAGTTAGCGTTAGCTTTTCGGCAACTTGTTTTGTCTTGCGTCGTAGGCAGGCCGCGTTACCATGTTCGCAACTTGACGCTACAACGACTAGAACTCTACGTACATAACTCACAGGTCTATCAAGAAACACCTGTTAAGGGGCGGTGGATTGACATGTGTAAGTGCTTCGGATGGAATGAGGACTGGGATAAAGATGACGAAATACCATCTATAGTTAAACACATTGACAAAGAAGCCAATGATATACGGCTTCGTGGCATCGATCTTCGACTTGATGACAAAGATGTAGAGCAGGGTCGTGAAGAGCTAAAGCAGCTGCCGGAAAATCACTGGGCTCATCAGTTGCTGAAACTGTGGGATAAGCTGCCAACGTTAAGAACGGAACTGGAGTTGCACTCTTCACCTTGTGAAGAAGCAACAGATTAGTGCATATCCACAGTTTTGAGTGACATGCATCAATCAGTATTTGCTGTTGACACAAGTGCATATGTACCATGTGATGGTATATGTGTGATCAATGCAAGCTGCATGGTGGACATGCTAATGACTCTTTAGAAAACCATTACAGTAGAAATTTCACTTGTCCCATACTACGTAGTGCGTTGGTAGCGGGCAAACAAATAAGAACGTGCTTTTCAGTGAAAAAATGCAGTCCACACATGCAACACGCTACACATAACAGGGGCGGATCCAGGAATTGGGAGCGGGGGGGGGCACAGGTGAGGGTGTGGCAGGGGGTGGGGCAAAGCTGGAGGCGGAGCCGCCCCGGGGAGGGTGCGGGAGGGGGGCACCCCTCCCGCCCAGCTAGGGGGGTCTGGGGGAGCGCTGTAAGCTCCCCCAGCGGGGCCTGGGGCGGAGCCCCAGAAGCCAACGCTTTTTGCGTTGAAAACCCCCCCAAAAGTACGTAAAAACTGCTCCAAAAATGTTATAACTCTCCTACGTAGATAAACTCTATTATCTCTGCGTGACGTGGCACCAAAGTTGGCCGGTGGTGCACTACGATTATCAGCATTATATATACGATCATAATATCATGCATCCAATGGCAAACCTTCTTTGCTTGGTCGCTTTCGACTCCGAGGCTCCATCTGGTCAGTCCAAAATAACTTCAACGTCAAAAGAACCAGTGAACTATAATATTAATTTTGACGTATGGATTTGCTGCATAGGCCTACTACCTGCTGCTATTGAAAGATTTGACTTGTATAGGCGCCTTTGAATTCACTCAAACACACAAATTATTACAATTCCAGCTGTCGCGGAAGTTTTAATTCAGAGCACGTGTATGCCTGCCCGATGTTCTAGACTGCATGGCTCCGCACCGGCTGGCACTGCTGTCTTTGCACGTACATTTAACCGTTTTCGCACATACTATTAATCGTGTAAGGCACCGCCCCTTAGCTATGAATATTTAATTTCTATTTGGCGGGGGGGGGGGGGGGGCAGAACCCAGTTGCCCCCCCCCCCCCCCCCCCCTGGATCCGCCACTGCATAATTCCCATCCGCCGCCATTGAATCGTTCCCACCATGCAGTGGGCGTGGTGACCGTGGATAACAGTGGAATGCACCTCGTTCCTATCTCTCTGGATACTATCTATAAGGGGTGTGTGTGTGAGGCCGACCATCCAGAACAGAATTGTTCCATCAGATCTCTAGCGACTCATGGACAGGATGCCAGGCTACAGCTTAGTTGGGCGTGGCCCGCCCTTCGCGTATTGGCGGAAGGTTGGGTTGCAAGCCTATACCTGGATTTGTTCTGCTGCAACGGGGATTGCAGTCCAATCGGATTGCAGCGTTCAAGTGGGTCCCATTATCACCCAATTAGCGGCTGATGTGAGGTAATGATAGGCAGCTGTTCTTTCCATTTAATTATAACTTACATGTATATGAATTTTCATGGAGCGGACAAACATTGCTTTTGTTTGCGAATGTGCTACAGAGGCAACTAAAGAGTTGTGCTACCCTGCTACTATGAAGCCTGAACAACAATGCGAAGGGCGGGCCATGCCCAACTCGCACCCGAAGCAATACATGTACATATCTTGAGCAGCTGCTCTGCAGACATTATCACCACGTAATCTAACGCTCAATAATCACAACCCGAATGTGCAATAAATAACGATATTCACAACGATATTACATAACACTCCAGAACAAATCTTGGTATAGGCTTGCAACCCGACCTTCCGCCAATACGCGAAGGGCGGGCCACGCCCAACTAGCTACAGCTATAAGGACATATATACCCATGTAGACGAATATCTCCCATCGCATTTGGCGAAATACGGTTTGAGTGCAATTTTTTCCCTCAAATCAAGATGCAAGAGTTTGGTGCCCTCGGGATAATCTTTTAAGCGGGGGGGGGGGGGGGGGGGCACGGTTATTAAAAGTGAATAGTAGTGGGCGTGGGTCCCCAAAAGGGGGTGGGTGCGGGAGGGAGATATGCCCCCTCCCGCGCGAAGCGTGGAAGCTTTTGATAGTGTCTAAGTGTTAAAGCACTAAAACTGTGCTAGTTTTAGTGCTTTTTAAATGTACAATTAAAAAAAATTGCACTACAAGAAAACCGTGCGGTTAGATGCGCTATAAATAGTTTCGGGCCTAAAGTTGTTGCGACTAATGCTGTCATATGCGCCGGACCTATCGTATATTGCAGACATAATGCTTCATTTGAGTCACAAATAGCAAAATAGGGATATGAAATATTCACTTTCCTTGTGATGTAGTGATGAAAAGAGGCGCCGAGGTTGCTTTCCACAGCAAAAAAAAAAGTAATTTAAATCAATAATTGGCTGCATGTAATCAGTATGTATCAGTATGTATAGGTGTCAGATCACTTGTAAAATCAAGTCTCGATTTGCGGTCTTCTTTTTTTTTTTTTTTTTTTTTTTTGCTGTGTTCGGATGAATTCCTCTCCCACAATATGGCTATAAATATGCACACTACAGTGAATATGCATCAGACACAATATATTCCGTCCTATGGGTACTACAGGCAGAGATAATATATAACTCTGCTACAGGTAACTGTTCGATGTTAGGACCTACATGTGGCAGATCGACATCAATGTTATGATACCGTCTAATGACAGAAAACCGTAACAGCTCTAGCGTCAACGAACCAACCACAAACCATATGCGGTTAGGTATGAAAACGATATGCGCTTTTCTGAAATACAAACGCTGTACTCATGGCCGATCAGATCGCTCCGCTATTAGTGTGCGCTTGAAAACACAAGAGGACACTCAGATTATCGAAGAATGAGTAGCGTGCCACGTCACGTGAATATAG
>OX442428.1:4607407-4751367 GCA_949361645.1 Spongilla lacustris
GGTGACATGTACCCAGTGTACCAGTGTCACTATTTACACCGTGCACAGAGTCTGTTGTTGGTGACATGTACCCAGTGTACCAGTGTCACTATTTACACCGTGCACAGAGTCTGTTGTGGTGACATGTACCCAGTGTACCAGTGTCACTATTTACACCGTGCACAGAGTCTGTTGTGGTGACATGTACCCAGTGTACCAGTGTCACTATTTACACCGTGCACAGAGTCTGTTGTGGTGACATGTACCCAGTGTACCAGTGTCACTATTTACACCGTGCACAGAGTCTGTTGTGGTGACATGTACCCAGTGTACCAGTGTCACTATTTACACCGTGCACAGAGTCTGTTGTGGTGACATGTACCCAGTGTACCAGTGTCACTATTTACACCGTGCATTCAGAGTCTGTTGTGGTGACATGTACCCAGTGTACCAGTGTCACTATTTACACCGTGCACAGAGTCTGTTGTGGTGACATGTACCCCAGTGTACCTGTGTCACTATTTACACCGTGCACAGAGTCTGTTGTGGTGACATGTACCCAGTGCACCTGTGTCACTATTTACACTGTGCACAGAGAGTCTGTTGTGGTGACAATGTACCCAGTGTACCAGTGTCACTATTTACACCGTGCACACAGTCTGTTGTGGTGACATGTACCCAGTGTACCAGTGTACCAGTTTCACTATTTACACCGTGCACAGAGTCTGTTGTGGTGACATATACCCAGTGTACCAGTGTCACTATTTACACCGTGCACAGAGTCTGTTGTGGTGACATGTACCCAGTGTACCAGTGTCACTATTTACACTGTGCACAGGGTCTGTTGTGGTGACATGTACATGTACATGTACCCAGTGTACCAGTGTCACTATTTACACCGTGCACAGAGTCTGTTGTGGTGACATGTACCCAGTGTACCAGTGTCACTATTTACACTGTGCACAGAGTCTGTTGTGGTGACATGTTCATGTACCCAGTGTACTAGTGTCACTATTTAACACCGTGCACAGAGTCTGTTGTGGTGATATATACCCAGTGTACAAGTGTCACTATTTACACCGTGCACAGAGTCTGTTGTGGTGACATGTACCCAGTGTACCAGTGTCACTATTTACACCGTGCACAGAGTCTGTTGTGGTGACATGTACCCAGTGTACCAGTGTCACTGTTTACACCGTGCACACAGTCTGTTGTGGTGACATGTACTCAGTGTACCAGTGTACCAGTGTCACTATTTACACCGTGCACAGAGTCTGTTGTGGTGACATATACCCAGTGTACCAGTGTCACTATTTACACCGTGCACAGAGTCTGTTGTGGTGACATGTACCCAGTGTACCAGTGTCACTATTTACACCATGCACAGAGTCTGTTGTGGTGACATGTACCCAGTGTACCAGTGTCACTATTTACACCGTGCACAGAGTCTGTTGTGGTGACATGTACCCAGTGTACCAGTGTCACTATTTACACCATGCACAGAGTCTGTTGTGGTGACATGTTACCCAGTGTACCAGTGTCACTATTTACACCGTGCACAGAGTCTGTTGTGGTGACATGTACCCAGTGTACCAGTGTCACTATTTACACCGTGCACCAGTCTGTTGTGGTGACATGTACCCCAGTGTACCAGTTTCACTATTTACACCGTGCACAGAGTCTGTTGTGGTGACATGTACCCATGTAGTGTACCAGTGTCACTATTTACACCGTGCACAGAGTCTGTTGTGGTGACATGTACCCCAGTGTACCAGTGTCACTATTTACACCGTGCACAGAGTCTGTTGTGGTGACATGTACCCAGCGTACCAGTGTCACTATTTACACCGTGCACAGAGTCTGTTGTGGTGACATGTACCCAGTGTACCAGTGTCACTATTTACACCGTGCACAGAGTCTGTTGTTGGTGACATGTACCCAGCGTACCAGTGTCACTATTTACACCGTGCACAGAGTCTGTTGTGGTGACATGTACCCAGTGTACCAGTGTCACTATTTACACCGTGCACAGAGTCTGTTGTGGTGACATGTACCCAGTGTACCAGTGTCACTATTTACACCGTGCACAGAGTCTGTTGTGGTGACATGTACCCAGTGTACCAGTGTCACTATTTACACCGTGCACAGAGTCTGTTGTGGTGACATGTACCCAGTGTACCAGTGTCACTATTTACACCGTGCACAGAGTCTGTTGTGGTGGACATGTACCCAGTGTACCAGTGTCACTATTTACACCGATGCACAGAGTCTGTTGTGGTGACATGTACCCAGTGTACCAGTGTCACTATTTACACCGTGCACAGAGTCTGTTGTGGTGACATGTACCCAGTGTACCAGTGTCACTATTTACACCGTGCATAGAGTCTGTTGTGGTGACATGTACCCAGTGTACCAGTGTCACTATTTACACCGTGCACAGAGTCTGTTGTGGTGACATGTACCCAGTGTACCAGTGTCACTATTTACACCGTGCATAGAGTCTGTTGTGGTGACATGTACCCAGTGTACCAGTGTCACTATTTACACCGTGCACAGAGTCTGGTGTTTTTTGTTTTATGGTATACATGTACATGTTGATTCTGTAAAAAAGGTTCTTCTAAGAACTCGCCACATAGTTGTGTGGCATTTTACAATTACAAATGATGTCACCTTTATTCTGCACTACAAATGAACAGAATGTATACATGTAAATGGATTTGGGTAATGTGTTTGTAGACCACTGTATAAAAGTGTATAGGATGCTTAGGATTACCTACATGTAGGACATGCATTGTTGTTTTTTTTAAATGCATGAGATGGTATGAATTTTGGATGATAACAATAGGGGGAGGTTGTTGTGGATAGATGTAGAGAAACCTAAGTTCTATGAATACTATAATATTGGACCATGTACATACATTGTTGGATGTTTAAAAGTGACTCTGATGAATTTTCCCAGCTTATGTGTACATGTACTTATCCTCCATGGAAAAGAATTGTCAAAATTGCTATTGCTGGGTGATATTATAGCAATAAGATATGAAATGGCTGGATCAATAGTACATGTAGATGTGCAGATGTTTTTGTCACTGCTATGTATTTAAGGGTGTGTCTTCAATGTTCTGGAGCTGATCCAACCTTCTGGGTCCCCTCCTCCTTCGCCAACCTCTCCTTGGCTGCTCACCCCTTTGTGGCTGAGTCAAAGGCTCACTCCATGGTTGTTCCCATTCAGTCTGGCATCTCCATGACTGAGCACTCTGGGGCTGACAGAGCCACCATGGTGGATATGTCCACCATGGTGGTGGCTGATAGTTACCTGCTGGCAACAAATTCACGTTAGAAACATAAATTGAGGATGTTGTGTACATGTATTACTTTGTGGTAGGAAAGAAGGTACATGTAGGCCTGACGGCAGGGGAGGAGGTAGGCCTGACGGCAGGGGAAGAGGTAGGCCTGCAAGCAGGGGAGGAGGTAGGCTTGACGGCAGGGGAGGAGGTAGGCTTGACGGCAGGGGAGGAGGTAGGCTTGACGGCAGGGGAGGAGGTAGGCCTGACGGCAGGGGAGGAGGTAGGCCTGACGGCAGGGGAGGAGGTAGGCTTGACGGCAGGGGAGGAGGTAGGCTTGACGGCAGGGGAGGAGCCTGGACCAGTGGCAAGGGAGTAGCTTGGACCACAGGCTGGGTAGTACATGTACATGTAGCTTGGACTGCAGGCTGGGTAGTACATGTACATGTAGCTTGGACTGCAGGCTGGGTAGTACATGTACATGTAGCTTGGACTGCAGGCTGGGTAGTACATGTACATGTAGCTTGGACTGCAGGCTGGGTAGTAGCTTGGACTACAGGCTGGGTAGTACATGTACATGTAGCTTGGACTGCAGGCTGGGTAGTACATGTACATATAGCTTGGACCACAGGCTGGGGAGTAGCTTGGACCGCTGGTAGAGAGGAGCTTGGACCGCTGGCTGGGCCATGGGAGGAAGTACATGTACATTGTACATGCTGTTATCATAGTAGGAAAAGAGCCTATATTATAATGAAGCTATTGGTTTGCATGCTCAACTTGGGAGGGGTGCTCGGTTCGCCGATTTCGCCTAAATCTCTGTCGATAATAACACGAAATTAACAATGCATTCTATATTGCGTACGTGGTATTGAAAGTGCGCTTACTCTTTGACGTCGGCGGCTTCCCCATCCACGCCGTTGTCGCGCTCGAGACCGACTAGTAGTAAAAGATGCACATATACTCTTTGCAGCATCGCAACTGAATACCGGCATTATTGTAACTGCATGACAGCGCAACGCCTGGGCAAAACTATGCCTGGCTCTACTATCGCAATAGCGTACGCGTGTGGAAATCAAACACTTTTCAAAATTACCTTTGATCGGTCGCATCGCTCTGATTCGATCGTTCCATTGCATTTGAAGAGGGGGTAGGAGTTTGACTCCTAAATGTACATGTACATAAAAGGTACATGTTTAATACGAATTGAATTTAGACAAACTGCATGCACGTCTTACGATGAATTCGAAGCTCCCATTTGAAGTATTACCGGCTGGCAATTACATGTACGGTAGTTACATGCAGAGAGTGACAGCAATCTGAATTTATATAGGCCTATGAGCATCCGGAAATTATCGCCGACGTAAGAACTAATTTCTAAAGCGCGCTAGCTAGCTGTGTCCGTTATGTGTGTGTTCGCTACACTAAATGAAGTTAAACTGCACCTTTGATAGCAATTGAGCAGGCAGAACATGAAAACGAGAGTAAGTTGATTTACATTGTGTATGCCCATGTATTCTTGGATCATCAATCGGAACGTTAGCCCTCAAGAAAGATCTACTCAAAGAGAAGAGCAGAAACGGAGAGCTGGAGGATAAAATAGCCCAATTATTGCTCAGTTTAGTTTACTAATATTTAATAAATGTATAGGATTTTGTTTC
The DNA here is from genome assembly GCA_949361645.1 of Spongilla lacustris. NCBI lineage: Eukaryota > Metazoa > Porifera > Demospongiae > Spongillida > Spongillidae > Spongilla > Spongilla lacustris. The sequence continues at coordinate 4,612,329 of OX442428.1, forward strand.
TTGCATAGGCAAAACATGGAAACAATACACGGTGCAAAGCCTAAGGAAGCAACAGCTGTTTTGTCGGTAAGTAACAAAAACAGCATTTAATTGGCATACACATGATATCCTGCATGTTGGTCACTAAGACAACTGTACTGGAATCAACACCTTTACATGTACATGTACATCCAAAGGTCACTGATATAGTTTTGTACCATTATGTACAGTATTCCTATAGTGAGTGTCCCACGCAGGCCAGATCGCCAGAAGAGCTCGTCACAGACAGTGATGACGAATGTGACCCAGAGGTGACCAAAGTGGAGGAGATGGATCTGGAAGACGAGGTCATATTAAAAGATGAAAACCGAAAGGTGGTACACATGACTACAAAGTAAGGTGCATTTCTTGAGTTACATGTACATTGTATACACTTATTCCATGCAGTGGTTTGCATGTGGAGTTGGTGGTATCCATAAGGATACAAGGGAACATATAAGAAGCACGTGCAGGCATAAACATCTTCATCTACCACCAGACAGTGACCCTCGCATTTGGGACATAAGTTTCCCTGACACACAGGAATGTGAACGGATTATGGCACCAAAGTGAATTATTATAATAAACCATTCAGATTTAAAGTAATGATCTTCAGATATACATATATACAGTGAAGATGGATGCATAGTGAAGACAGTACTCTTGAAATGACTGTACATGTAATACAAAAAAATCACAAAAACACTAAGTTACATTAGCTAAAGTCATTGCAGCCTTACCTACTACCTTAGATCATTACATTGAGCATCAGATACATTCTATCTACACACATGTACATTGTACTATCCCTCTTTAAATATGCGTTCAACAATAGTCTAGCCATGAGTAGTAAAAATGAATTTCATGCAACAAAAACAACCTAAGGAAAATGTAAACTCCTTTGATGCTGGTGCAATACAACCACAGGGTAAGTGACTGGGTGTAGCTCATCAAGATATGCAGTGCTTAATTAGCTTATCAAAGTAAACAAATGTGAACCAAGGAATCCTTATTACTCTTAGGCCATGTTAAACACATGGGAGGATAGAAAACAAAACCTTATACCTCTGCACCATTATGAGACATATATGTACATGTAGCATGGACAAATCAATTGTCGTCAACCAACTGAACCAAGGTAGTGCAGAACAAAGGTGACATCATTTGTAATAGTACATGTAAATTCCACACACATGTGGAAGTTCTTAAAAGAACCTTTTAAGTTCATTTGCAGATGAATACACATGTACAAGTACAAATGAAGAACAACTTTAACCAGCAGATAATAATACATGTAATGGTGACACTGACAGAGGAGTGGAGTGGACAAGAGGGAGGACTGGAGTGACATATACCAGTGTTACTGTTCACACTGTGCACTAAGTCTGTTGTGGTACATGTAACATGTCGTCACTTCAAACTAGTGACACAGGTACATGCACATGTACACTTGTACACTGGGTACATGTCACCACAACAGACTCTGTGCACGGTGTGAATAGTGACACTGGTACACAGGGTACATGTCACCACAACAGACTCTGTGCACGGTGTAAATAGTGACACTGGTACACTGGGTACATGTCACCACAACAGACTCTGTGCACGGTGTGAATAGTGACACTGGTACACTGGGTACATGTCACCACAACAGACTCTGTGCACGGTGTGAATAGTGACACTGGTACACTGGGTACATGTCACCACAACAGACTCTGTGCACGGTGTAAATAGTGACACTGGTACACTGGGTACATGTCACCACAACAGACTCTGTGCACGGTGTGAATAGTGACACTGGTACACTGGTACACTGGGTACATGTCACCACAACAGACTCTGTGCACAGTGTAAATAGTGACACTGGTACACAGGGTACATGTCACCACAACAGACTCTGTGCACGGTGTAAATAGTGACACTGGTACACTGGGTACATGTCACCACAACAGACTCGGTGCACGGTGTGAATAGTGACACTGGTACACAGGGTACATGTCACCACAACAGACTCTGTGCACGGTGTAAATAGTGACACTGGTACACTGGGTACATGTCACCACAACAGACTCTGTGCACGGTGTGAATAGTGACACTGGTACACTGGGTACATGTCACCACAACAGACTCTGTGCACGGTGTAAATAGTGACACTGGTACACTAGTACACTGGGAACATGTCACCACAACAGACTCTGTGCACGGTGTGAATAGTGACACTGGTACACTGGTACACTGGGTACATGTCACCACAACAGACTCTGTGCACAGTGTAAATAGTGACACTGGTACACAGGGTACATGTCACCACAACAGACTCTGTGCACGGTGTAAATAGTGACACTGGTACACTGGGTACATGTCACCACAACAGACTCTGTGCACGGTGTGAATAGTGACACTGGTACACTGGGTACATGTCACCACAACAGACTCTGTGCACGGTGTGAATAGTGACACTGGTACACTGGGTACATGTCACCACAACAGACTCTGTGACCAGTGTAAATAGTGACACTGGTACACTGGGTACATGACACCACAACAGACTCTATGCACGGTGTAAATAGCGACACTGGTACACTGGGTACATGTCACCACAACAGACTCTGTGCACGGTGTAAATAGTGACACTGGTACACTCGGTACATGTCACCACAACAGACTCTGTGCACGGTGTGAATAGTGACACTGGTACACTGGGTACATGTCACCACAACAGATACACTGGTACACTGGGTACATGTCACCACAACAGACTCTGTGCACGGTGTGAATAGTGACACTGGTACACTGGGTACATGTCACCACAACAGACTCTGTGCACGGTGTAAATAGTGACACTGGTACACTGGGTACATGTCACCACAACAGACTCTGTGCACGGTGTGAATAGTGACACTGGTACACTGGGTACATGTCACCACAACAGACTCTGTGCACGGTGTAAATAGTGACACTGGTACACTGGTACACTGGGTACATGTCACCACAACAGACTCTGTGCACGGTGTAAATAGTGACACTGGTACACTGGTACACTGGGTAAATGTCACCACAACAGACTCTATGCACGGTGTAAATAGTGACACTGGTACACTGGGTACATGTCACCACAACAGACTCTGTGCACGGTGTAAATAGTGACACTAGTACACTGGTACACTGGGTACATGTCACCACAACAGACTCTGTGCACAGTGTAAATAGTGACACTAGTACACTGGTACACTGGGTACATGTCACCACAACAGACTCTGTGCACGGTGTAAATAGTGTAACTAGTACACTGGTACACTGGGTACATGTCACCACAACAGACTCTGTGCACGGTGTAAATAGTGACACTAGTACACTGGTACACTGGGTACATGTCACCACAACAGACTCTGTGCACAGTGTAAATAGTGACACTGGTACACTGGTACACTGGGTACATGTCACCACAACAGACTCTGTGCACAGTGTAAATAGTGACACTGGTACACTGGTACACTGGGTACATGTCACCACAACAGACTCTGTGCACAGTGTAAATAGTGACACTGGTACACTGGGTACATGTCACCACAACAGACTCTGTGCACGGTGTAAATAGTGACACTGGTACACTGGGTACATGTCACCACAACAGACTCTGTGCACGGTGTGAATAGTGACACTGGTACACTGGGTACATGTCACCACAACAGACTCTGTGCACGGTGTAAATAGTGACACTGGTACACTGGTACACTGGGTACATGTCACCACAACAGACTCTGTGCACGGTGTGAATAGTGACACTGGTACACTGGTACACTGGGTACATGTCACCACAACAGACTCTGTGCACAGTGTAAATAGTGACACTGGTACACTGGTACACTGGGTACATGTCACCACAACAGACTCTATGCACGGTGTAAATAGTGACACTGGTACACTGGGTACATGTCACCACAACAGACTCTGTGCACGGTGTAAATAGTGACACTGGTACACTGGTACACTGGGTACATGTCACCACAACAGACTCTGTGCACGGTGTAAATAGTGACACTGGTACACTGGTACACTGGGTAAATGTCACCACAACAGACTCTATGCACGGTGTAAATAGTGACACTGGTACACTGGGTACATGTCACCACAACAGACTCTGTGCACGGTGTAAATAGTGACACTAGTACACTGGTACACTGGGTACATGTCACCACAACAGACTCTGTGCACAGTGTAAATAGTGACACTAGTACACTGGTACACTGGGTACATGTCACCACAACAGACTCTGTGCACGGTGTAAATAGTGTAACTAGTACACTGGTACACTGGGTACATGTCACCACAACAGACTCTGTGCACGGTGTAAATAGTGACACTAGTACACTGGTACACTGGGTACATGTCACCACAACAGACTCTGTGCACAGTGTAAATAGTGACACTGGTACACTGGTACACTGGGTACATGTCACCACAACAGACTCTGTGCACAGTGTAAATAGTGACACTGGTACACTGGTACACTGGGTACATGTCACCACAACAGACTCTGTGCACAGTGTAAATAGTGACACTGGTACACTGGGTACATGTCACCACAACAGACTCTGTGCACAGTGTAAATAGTGACACTGGTACACTGGTACATATCACCACAACAGACTCTATGCACGGTGTAAATAGTGACACTAGTACACAGGTACACTGGGTACATATCACCACAACAGACTCTGTGCACGGTGTAAATAGTGACACTGGTACACTGGGTACATGTCACCACAACAGACTCTGTGACCAGTGTAAATAGTGACACTGGTACACTGGGTACATGACACCACAACAGACTCTATGCACGGTGTAAATAGTGACACTGGTACACTGGGTACATGTCACCACAACAGACTCTGTGCACGGTGTAAATAGTGACACTGGTACACTGGGTACATGTCACCACAACAGACTCTGGGCACGGTGTAAATAGTGACACTGGTACACTGGGTACATGTCACCACAACAGACTCTGTGACCAGTGTAAATAGTGACACTGGTACACTGGGTACATGACACCACAACACACTCTATGCACGGTGTAAATAGTGACACTGGTACACTGGGTACATGTCACCACAACAGACTCTGTGCACGGTGTGAATAGTGACACTGGTACACTGGTACACTGGGTACATGTCACCACAACAGACTCTGTGCACGGTGTAAATAGTGACACTGGTACACTGGGTACATGTCACCACAACAGACTCTGTGACCAGTGTAAATAGTGACACTGGTACACTGGGTACATGACACCACAACAGACTCTATGCACGGTGTAAATAGTGACACTGGTACACTGGGTACATGTCACCACAACAGACTCTGTGCACGGTGTAAATAGTGACACTGGTACACTGGGTACATGTCACCACAACAGACTCTGGGCACGGTGTAAATAGTGACACTGGTACACTGGGTACATGTCACCACAACAGACTCTGTGACCAGTGTAAATAGTGACACTGGTACACTGGGTACATGACACCACAACACACTCTATGCACGGTGTAAATAGTGACACTGGTACACTGGGTACATGTCACCACAACAGACTCTGTGCACGGTGTGAATAGTGACACTGGTACACTGGTACACTGGGTACATGTCACCACAACAGACCCTATGCACGGTGTAAATAGTGACACTGGTACATTGGTACATGTCACCACAACAGACTCTGTGCACAGTGTAAATAGTGACACTAGTACACAGGTACACTGGGTACATGTCACCACAACAGACTCTGTGCACAGTGTAAATAGTGACACTGGTACACAGGTACATGTCACCACAACAGACTCTGTGCACGGTGTAAATAGTGACACTGGTACACTGGGTACATGTACATGTCACCACAACAGACTCTGTGCACAGTGTAAATAGTGACACTGGTACACTGGTACACTGGGTACATGTCACTACAACAGACTCTGTGCACGGTGTAAATAGTGACACTGGTACACTGGGTACATGTACATGTCACCACAACAGACTCTGTGCACAGTGTAAATAGTGACACTGGTACACTGGTACACTGGGTACATGTCACTACAACAGACTCTGTGCACGGTGTAAATAGTGACACTGGTACACTGGGTACATGTACATGTCACCACAACAGACTCTGTGCACAGTGTAAATAGTGACACTGGTACACTGGTACACTGGGTACATGTCACTACAACAGACTCTGTGCACGGTGTAAATAGTGACACTGGTACACTGGGTACATGTACATGTCACCACAACAGACTCTGTGCACAGTGTAAATAGTGACACTGGTACACTGGGTACATGTACATGTCACCACAACAGACTCTGTGCACGGTGTAAATAGCGACACTGGTACACTGGGTACATGTACATGTCACCACAACAGACTCTGTGCACAGTGTAAATAGTGACACTGGTACACTGGGTACATGTACATGTCACCACAACAGACTCTGTGCACGGTGTAAATAGCGACACTGGTACACTGGGTACATGTCACCACAACAGACTCTGTGCACGGTGTAAATAGTGACACTGGTACACTGGTACACTGGTACAGATGTGTGTGGTGACACGAATTTTTGTACACGAGGTTGACATAACAGACTTAGATACAAAGTGCACCTTACCATGACATGGATCCAGGATCTTCAGTTTGCTAGTCATGTACATGTACCAATGTACTGTTTCTTAATGTAAGCGGTGTGAGTCAAGCTACACTTGGAATACGAAAAGTTTCTATCAATTTCTGACTTTGGCCTGTGGGTACGCTTAGGTGGACCCTGGCTACTTTGTTCATCACAGGAAATGTCCACCATCTCTGTGGCTTTACTTTGTTCATCCCCCTACATAGCAGGCTGCTTGGCTGTGTTCTTTTTGTGCCGGGACAGGGCCGAGCTACTGGCATACTTCTTGTCACAATCTGTGCACAGGTAGGCAAAGATCAGTTCAGACCTGGGTTGCGTTTTCTCCTGCCAGACACAATGCCTTTATCTTCATCATTTATTGCACTGTTTGTATTATTGGAAACATGGTCTTCCACAGTAGGTGGGTCAGGAATGGCATTAGAAGGACCTGGTTGGTCACTGTCTGGAACTCCAGGTGTTTCGGAAGAGTTGATAGCAGTGCCTGGTGTAGGCTTTGGACATACCCTTCCCTCTTCCTTGGGTCACGAATGTATTCCCTCACCTTCTCATACAGGTACAGTGACCGCATCAGGGACAATCCATTGGGGCTAATAACAGGTGGCATCACTTGGCTCTGATAAGCCTCCTGTATGTCCTTTATGGCCACTCCAGCCCTCAGCATGGTTACCTCGGTGGGGTTTGTGTCCGATGGCAAGGTCTTCATTTTCATGACACCAGGGTGTTCTCGGTCAAACTCAAATGTGTGGTAGCAACTAAAGCCAACCAGAGGCCCAAACCACTGGCCCAAAAAGGTGTTTCAATCATGGTACTGCCAGTCCTGGTACAGCTGTGGCACACAAGTGACGTCCTGGCCACACTGCCATCGAAATCATAACTTCCATCGATCGGCATTGGTGCCACCGTCATCACCACCGTTCTCTATCCACGTCCAAATTTTCGTACCATTCAAACTCGTCCGCTGAATGATACACGACGAGCTCGTCGTCAGACTTCGCCATATCGTTTATCTACACAGAAGATAACGAATAACAACTGTCTATCATAGGCAACATTGTATAAAAACATTCTGATTTCAATACTCACCGTCTTTTATCGATAAATAAATCGTATCCTGCTTTGTAGGTGTGGCTAGGTTAATAAAGTCCCAACCCACAGGAAATAGTTGAATATTCATGTCTTCGGTGAATGGAAGCGGTTCATGCACATGCAACGGCGCGATTCGAGCGGGAAACTTGTACCAACTTTGCGCCGCTGTATCTCCAAAACGGATGACATAAAAATTAACGAACAGAACAAATCGATAGGTATAGGACCCCTCTACCTATAAACCGAATTCGAGGCTATTTGATTACTCCTACCTAAAGTTATGGCGAATTTGAACCCGATGGGGTATCGAACGTTGCAATACTGGCACGGAGCAAGTGCAAGACTCCAAAATATATTTTGCCATAGGGAAATGGTGTAGTATGAAGTGTTGAAAATTGGAAGTTGATAGCGTTAACCGTTCGGAAGATATAGCAATTCAGAAGAGAAGCATTTTTATAACATTTTATATATATATACGAAGGGCCATTTTGTCGGAAACTGTCCCATATATATATACGAAGCGCAATTTTCTCGGAAACTGTCCCATATATATATAAATGGGACAGTTCACGACAAAATGAGCCTTCGTATATATATATAAAATGTTATAAAATTCCCTTATGTTTGAATCGCTATAACTTCTGAACGGTAAAAGCTATCGACTTCCTATTTTCAACACTTCATACTACACCGTTTCTCTATTTTAAAATCCATTTTGGAGTCTTGCACTTGCTCCGTGCCAGTATTGCAATGTTCGATACCCCACCGGGTTCACACCCGCCATAACTTTAGGTAGGAGTAATGAAATCGCTTCAAATTCGGTTTGTAGGTAGAGAGGTCCTATACCTATCGATTTGTTCTGTTCGTTAATTTTTATGTCATCCGTTACGGAGATACAGCGGCGCAAAGTTGGTACACGTTTCCCGCTCGAATCGCGCCGTTGGACGTGCGAGGCCCGCTTCCATTCATCAAAGCACATGAAATGCAACTACTTCCTGTGGGCCGAGACTTTGATAACTTATAGCCACACCCATACTGCGCTAGCTAGATCTGATGGGTAAGTATTTAATGTATCGTCCCTGTCACAGTTGTTATTCGTTATCTCCTATGTAGATAACGGATATGGCGACGTCCACTGAAGACAACACACTCGCAAGAGTTTCAATCGGCGGACGAGTTTGAGCGATACGGATACGACGATCGATATTCAAGATACATTCGACGAGGTGGGGAGATTGAGAACGGTAGTGACGGCGGTTATACTACTGACGATGGTGGTTGTAGGGAGTAAGCAGCCCCTAAATGACTAAGAGCCAGCAGCCCTAGTCTCGTACCCAGACCCTGATTCCCACAGCTGCGGATGGACACCAGCCCCACCCCCACATATTCCTCGCTACATTGCAAGTCCAGACAGCAGCCCCGCATAACCAACAGCAGACGCCACCAACCCGCACTACCTATGGAACCACCTGCCCATATCAGACCCTTATACACACGAGCCACAAACTAACCAATGGGGTCAGCCTCCACAATAGTATACCAGTGGAGACACTGCTATCCCTCTTGCTGCAAATGGAGTTGGCAGCCCCCACAATTTCAATCAAGGGAAGCCACACATCCCAATGAATGGACTTACAGCAGAACCTAGCTGACTGTGTCCGGCAGTGTGGCCAGGATGTCACTTGTGTGTCACAGCTGTACCAGGACTGGAATGCCTTCTTGGGCCAGTGGTTTGGTCCTCTGGTTGGCCTAGGACACTACCGCACATTTGAGTTTGATCAAGACCACCCTGGTGTCGTGAGGATGGAGACCTTGCCATGGGACACAAACCCCACCGAGGTAACCATGCTGAGGGCTGGAGTGGCCATAAAGGACATTAGGCTTATCAGAGCCAAGTGATGCCACCTGTTATTACCCCCAAGTGGATTGTCCCTGACACGGTCACTGTACCTGTACGAGAAGGTGAGGGAATACGTTCGTGACCCCAAGAAAAGGGACAAGGTGTGTCCAAAGCCTTCACAAAGCTCAGAGGCCAACTCTTCCTATACATGCGGTAATGCTTCATCCCATGCAGTAGCAAAAAATGACAAACCAAGACCTTCCTCACTTACCTACTGTTGAGGGTCATAAGTATGCAGATGACACTCACAGTGAATTGCAAGGTGAAGGCAATAGCTGTGTTTCTGGCAGGAGGAAATGCAGACCCAGGTCTGAACTAATCCTTGCCTACCAATGCACTGTACATGTATGTGGCAAGAAGTATGCCAGTAGCCAGGCCCCCTGTCCCTGCACAAAAAGAACACTCACAAGCAGCCTGCTGTTCCAGGTGACGAACACGGATTCCAGTGTCGACAAAGGAAGCCAGGGTCCACCCAAGCGCAGGCCGCGAGGCGTACGCTAAAATCTGAAATTGACAGGCCATTTTCCTGTTCGGTGTGTGGCAAGACGTACAGCACCCCAGCCGCACTGTATACTTACAACAAGACCAACAATGGTTCATGACAAATGAACCATATTGTGAGATGCATGCTTTTTATATAGTTTAAGGTCACCTCTGCAGTGTACACCATACATCTGTGTCGTTAAGGGGTTAACTCTGTATACCATACATCTGTGTCATCAAGTGGTTACCTGTACACCATGCATCTGTGTTGTTAAGGGGTTACCTCTGTACACTTTGTATGTGTTGTTAAGGGGTTAACTCTGTATACCATACATCTGTGTCATCAAGTGGTTACCTGTACACCATGCATCTGTGTTGTTAAGGGGTTACCTCTGTACACTTTGTGTATGTGTTGTTAAGGTATCACCTGTACACCATACATCTGTGTCATCAAGGGGTTACCTGTACACCATGCATCTGTGTTGTTAAAAGGTTACCTCTGTACACTTTGTGTATGTGTTGTTAAGGTATCACCTGTACACCATACATCTGTGTCATCAAGAGGTTACCTGTACACCATGCATCTGTGTTGTTAAGGGGTTACCTCTGTACACTTTGTGTATGTGTTGTTAAGGTATCACCTGTACACCATACATCTGTGTCATCAAGAGGTTACCTGTACACCATGCATCTGTGTTTTTAAGGGGTTACCTCTGTACACTTTGTGTATGTGTTTTTAAGGTATCACCTGTACACCATACATCTGTGTCATCAAGAGGTTACCTGTACACCATGCATCTGTGTTGTTAAGGGGTTACCTCTGTACACTTTGTGTATGTGTTGTTAAGGTATCACCTGTACACCATACATCTGTGTCATCAAGCGGTTACCTGTACACCATACATCTGTGTCGTACCTCTGTATACCTTATGTATGTGTTGCTAAGGGGTCACCTGTACACTGTACATCTGTGTCGTTAAGGGGTTACCTCTGTAAACCTTATGTATGTGTCGTTAAGGGATTACCTCTGTACACCATACATCTGTGTCATCAAGGGGTTACCTGTACACCATACATCTGTGTCGTTAGGGGGTTACCTTTATACACCTTATGTATGTGTTGTTAAGGGGTTACCTCTTGTGTGTACCCCATACATCTGCGTCATCAAGGGGTTACCTGTACACCATACATCTGTGTCGTTAAGGGGATACCTCTGTAAACCTTATGTATGTGTTGTTAAGGGTTTACCTCTGTACACCATACATCTGTGTCGTTAAGGGGATACCTCTGTACACCTTATGTATGTGTTGTTAAGGGGTCACCTGTACACCATACACCTGTGTCGTTAAGGGGTTACCTCTGTACATCTTATGTATGTGTCATTAAGGGGTTACCTGTACACTGTACATCTGTGTCGTTAAGTGGTTAACTCTGTATACCATACATCTGTGTCATCAAGGGGTTACCTGTACACCATGCATCTATGTCGTTAAGGGGTTACCTCTGTACACTTTGTGTATGTGTTGTTAAGGTATCACCTGTACACCATACATCTGTGTCATCAAGGGGGTACCTGTACACCATACATCTGTGTCGTACCTCTGTATACCTTATGTATGTGTTGTTAAGAGGTCACCTGTACACTGTACATCTGTGTCGTTAAGGGGATACCTCTGTACACCTTTTGTATGTGTTGTTTAGGGGTCACCTGTACACCATACATCTGTGTCATCAAGGGGGTACCTGTACACCATACATCTGTGTCGTACCTCTGTATACCTTATGTATGTGTTGTTAAGGGGTCACCTGTACACTGTACATCTGTGTCGTTAAGGGGATACCTCTGTACACCTTTTGTATGTGTTGTTTAGGGGTCACCTGTACACCATACATCTGTATCGTTAAGGGGTTACCTCTGTACATCTTATGTATGTGTCATTAAGGGGTTACCTGTACACCATACATCTGTGTCGTTAAGGATTTTTTACTTTTCACGTAGTGGTGATGTAATCCATCCGATGCTGTGAAAATCTAAGTCTGGGTACAAGACTAGTAACGACAGTGGTCCCATTTACACCCTGTACTAGTGTCTGCTGTGGGATCAAATCCATGGTCCCATTTACATCCTGTATGTGTGTATTTTGGGGTCAAATCCATGGTCCCATTTACACACTGTAGGTGTATCTTTGTGGGGTCAAATCCATGGTCTCATTTACACCCTGTACTTGTGTCTGTTGTGGGATCAAATGCATGATCCCATTTACATCCTGCACTTGAGTCTGTTTTAGGGTCAAATCCATGCTCCCATTTACACCCTGTACTTGTGTCTGTTGTAATGACTCAAATCCATGGTTCTATTTACACCCTGTACTTGTGATCAAATCCATGGTCTCATTTACACCCTGTTCTTGTGTCTGTTGTGGGGTCAATTCATTGGTCCCATTTACACCCTGTACATTTGTCTGTTGTGGGGTCATATCCATGGTCCCATTTACACCCTGTACTTGTATCTGTTGTGGGGTAAAATCCATGGTCCCATTTACACCCTGTTCTTGTGTCTGTTGTGGGGTCAAATCCATGGTTCCATTTACACCCTGTACTTGTGTCTGTTGTGGGGTCAATTCATTGGTCCCATTTTCACCCTGTACTTTTGTCTGTTGTGGGGTCAATTCATTGGTCCCATTTACACCCTGTACTTTTGTCTGTTGTGGGATGAAATTCATGGTCTGATTTACACCCTGTACTTGTGATCAAATCCATGTTCCCATTTATACCCTGTACTTGAGTCTGTTTTAGGATCAAATCTATTGTCTCATTTACACTCTGTACATGTATGTGTGTCTGTTGTGCGGTCAATGCATTGGTCCCATTTACACCCTGTAATGGCCCAGGGTCCAATCAGGTCAGCTCCCTCACTGCTAGTGGACAGAACCATTAATGCAAGTTGACTTAATAGCCCCACACTACATATCCAGACAGTTAGCACCAGTGCATGGAGCAATTGCAGGTGGAGTTATCAGACTGTCAGCAAGGGAGCAATCAGGTGCTAAAAAATCCTACAGGGTCATTGGGGGTCCCCACGACAATAATGCAGCTCTCACACTGCGATAGGAATCGGCACCCCCCACAATATTAGAGGAGCCATCAACTGGATTCACACATGCCCCATTCATCCCCATGGCCCTATCTCCCACTACCTATCCTCCTCTACTGCAAGTTGTATCCGAGGCCCAGGCCATCCCCTACTCAATAGCACTCTCAGTCCCCACACGACCAGCCCTCCCACCCACCCCTAAACACCCCTCTTACATATGGTGTAATCATACTACCAACAGGCCGGAGAGCTGCCAGCTGCCACATTACCAGGGTTGAATGGGGTCGAGACAGCTAGACCTCAGCATGTGGAGTGGAACCTTGAACTGCAGCCAGCCCCAAACACTGGGGCCAACCACAATGGCCTTCTATCCTAGCCCCACATAGCTCCTCACTGCAAATGCAAATGAAGCCACTACATATGAAACCATTATCCCCCACACTACAAGAGGACTTACTGGTAGGGGAACCATCGTGGAGCTACCAGCCCGCATTGGACAAATGGGGATACCACCACTGGAGCAGCCTCCATTTGTAGAGTGTACATGCCTACGTTTTTCTCTTCACACATTTTGTGTTGTACATGTAGATCTGAACTACTGTAGACATGTAGATCTACGTGTTTTGTGCATGTACAGAGTAAATCTTATCTGGTGTGAAGCCATGTTGTTAGTGGTGAATATGGTTACCTGCCCTATCGGTACTGATTGCGGTGGGTCTGCACCCGTGGTTGGTGTAATAGACAACCAAGGCTTGCAGAAGGCGTTTTGCCTACATGTACTGAGAACTAGTAGCAAAACATGTAAGTGCCATTTTGAATGTCACATAAATTGCATGCACAGTCACAGCTACAATGTGGCACGATGAAGACATCAGAATTCATGATCACACAAGTGGAGTTAGTAGACCCTACACTTTCAGAGATGTCACCAGACATTACCAGTGTAACCCAGTTTCACCTGTGCCCCACGGCCACTATACACTACCCGCGCACATACATTTTTGCAGAAACACCAGCCTAGGGCTAGGTATAACGTAGTTGATGAATCCATTAAATTTGTAGGGTCTATTAACTCCACTTGTGTGGTCATGAATTCTGATGTCTTCATCGTGCCACATTGTAGCTGTGACTGTGCATGCAATTTAAAATGGCACTTCCATATTTTGCTACTCGCGTACAGTACAGTAGGCCTATGTAGTTCCCAGTAGGCAAAACGCCCTCTGCAAGCCTTGGTTGTCTAAATACACCAACCACGGGTGCAGACCCACCGCAATCAGTACCGATAGGGCAGGTAACCATATTCACCACTAACAGCATGGCTTCACACCAGATAAATTTTACTCTGTACATGTACATGTCTATAGTAGTTCAGATCTACATGTAGATCTACAACACAAAATGTGTGAAGAGAAAAATGTAGGCAGGTACACTCTACAAATGGAGGCTGCTCCAGTGGTGGTATCCCCATTTGTCCAATGCGAGATGGTAGCTCCACGATGGTTCCCCTACCAGTAAGTCCTCTTGTAGTGTGGGGGATAATGGTTTCATAGGTAGTGGCTTCATTTGCATTTGCAGTGAGGAGCTGTGTGGGGCTAGGATAGAAGGCCATTGTGGCTGGCCCCAGTATTTGGGGTCGGCTCCAGTTGAAGGTTCCACTCCACATGCATGCTGAGGTCTAGCTGTCTCCTCTACATTATTCTATCCTTCCATGCATCTCTCTGTACCTAATCCACATTACTCCTACACTTTTGAGTTCTTTGATATGCCCATGCACAGATTGCTAATACACAATACCTGACACCATTCCATAAGAGTGTGCATTCCAATAGGACTATAGTGAATCAATCACTAGACATTGCCTTTTGATTACAAGTTGAGTTAAAAATCGGTAGAGATGGGGGTGAGTGTTACGTATGAGTAACTGTTGAGGGCTTATAACACACTAGCATGCATGGCTAACCCTTGTTTCATAGACTAGCCAGGCTTTTATCCTTTCCTACCCTGTCCCCTCTCAATCCTTCAATCATTCCATGCACCTCTCTGTACCTAATCACTCATGCTCTTTAAAATTTGTAGGAGCATTGCTATACCATGCACATACACAAATACCTAATACTCGACAGCAATCCACATACATGTGTGCTTCTAATGAATCGATCACAAGACTAGACAATTGTCTTTTCATAACAAGTTCAGTTTTTAAAGATCAGAACACATGAGATGTATACGTGATTCAGAGTTATCTGTCAGTGTTACTAATGCTCCAGTATGCATAGCTAAATCACCCTGCTATAACACAGGCTACCTTCTAAAGCTACCCCTTCCTGTCCTACCGTGCAACCTTGTGTGTTTGATGTGTGGGCTGAGGGCCCAGTATAGCTAACCCTCTATTCATTGCCTAACACAGGCTAACTTCTAAACCTACCCCTTCCTGTCCCCTCTCGATCCTTTAACCTTACCATACAATTCTCTGTGTTTGATGTGTGAATTTTGCTTATGAGAACTACCTGTTGGGGGCCCAGCGTGTCCCCTCTTGATTGTTCAATCCTAACATGGAATTTTCTGTGTTTCATGTGTAAGTGTTGCTTATGAGTACCACCTGTTGAGGGAACCCTCTTTTCATGCTTAACTCAGGCTTCCTTCTTTCCTACCCCTTCCCCTCTCGATCTTTCAATATCCTACCATGCAACTCACTCACTCACTCCCCCTCCCTCCCTCCCTCCCTCCCTCCCTCCCTCACTCACTCACTCACTCACTCACTCACTCACTCACTCACTCACTCACTCACTCACTCACTCACTCACTCACTCACTCACTCACTCACTCACTCACTCACTCACTCACTCACTCACTCACTCACTCACTCATTCACTCACTCACTCACTCACTCCCCCTCCCTTCCTCTTTCTGTTATGTGTGCTTTTGGAAAGCATTCTTTCATCACTAAAATATAGCTATGTAATATTCCAGTTACAGTCCATAATTGCCATTGAGTTTTTAGTTCCAGATCTATGATGTTGCTCTCCTGATCATGGCTGGGTTGGTGATAACCAGCTGCAGGTCTTGCAGGGTCATTGACTTGAGAGTTGGGTCACAGCCAAAAAAAAATCTACGGGCATCAGATCGGTACTTCATGCTGGCTACTGCTCTTCGTCCTCTTACTCCTATAAACAGTGGGCAGGTGCTCCATCTTCCAAATATTGGTCTTGCAGCATCCAGCATAAATCAAGATCAATTCCTTTTAGCAATGAGTATGCCATGGTCCATGCACCAATATTTAATTAGTTACCTAAACTGTTGGTTTAGGAATGAAAAATTAGCTACACTAAACAATGAGATGCATTATTCATGCACATGGTCCTAGGGTTTACATGTAAATGTATTCAAGAACAAACAGTGCACCCCCTACATTCTGTCTCTCTTATTCAGACCTTGGTCAAACTGTGGATGAAGGCAAATCCACATACTGCAGTCCAGAACAAACTCTACTAGGTGTATGATAGTAATGCTGCCATGTTCATGGGCAGTTTATGTGGTGCATGCATGAAAGGACTGAAGGATTGAGAGGAGTACGGAAGAAAGAGGCCTGGGTTAAGCAATGAAAAGAGGGTTGACTCTACTGGGCCTTCAACAAGTACTAGTACTTATAAGCAACATTCACACATCAAACACAGCGAACTGTATGGAGGATTGAGAGGGGACAGGAAGAGATAGGAAAGAAGGAAGCCTGTACATGTTAAGCAACCAAAAGAGGGTTAGCCATACTGGGTCCTCAACATGAAGTACTCATAAGCAACACTCACACAGCAAACATAGAGAGTTGCATGGTAGGATATTTAAAGATTGAGAGGGGACAGCGAGGAGGAAGAAAGAAGCTCGGGTTAAGCAATGAAAAGAGGGTTACCTACATTGGGCCCTCAACAGGTAGTACTCATAAGCACCACTCACAGAGAATTGCATGGTAGGATATTGAAAGATCGAGAGGGGAAGGGGTAGCAAAGAAGGAAGCGTGAAAAGAGGGTTCCCTCAACAGGTGATACTCATAAGCCACACTTACACATCAAACACAGAGAATTTCATGTTAAGATTGAACAATCGAGAGGGGACACGCTTGGCCCCCAACAGGTAGTACTCATAAGCAAAACTCGCACATCGAACACAGAATTGTATGGTAAGATTCAAGGATTCAGAGGGGACAGGAAGGGGTAGGAATGAAGGAAGCCTGTGTTAAGCAATGAAAAGAGTGTTAGCTATTCTGGGCCCTCAATAGGTAGTACTCATAAGCAACACTGAGTGTTAGGATATTTAAAGATCGCGAGGGGAAGGGGTAGGAAAGAAGGTAGCTAGCTGGGTTAAGCAATGGGTTATTTAGCTATGCATACTGGCATGTTAGTCACTGGCAGATAAATCGCGTATACATCTCATGTGTTCTGATCTTACAGGGTGTAAATGAGATCATGGATTTGATCACAAGTACATGCAGGGTGTAAATGGAACCATGGATTTGATCTCACAACAGGCACAAGTTTAGGGTGTAAATGGGACCATAGATTTGACTCTAAAACAGACTCAAGTACAGGGTGTAAATAGGATCATGCACTTGACCCCACAACAGACACAAGTACAGGGTGTAAATCGGACGATGGATTTGATCCCACAAATATCCCACAATAGACACAAGAACACGGTGTAAATGAGACCATGGATTTGATCACAAGTACATGCAGGGTGTAAATGGAACCATGGATTTGATTTCACAACAGACACAAGTTTAGGGTGTAAATGGGACCATAGATTTGACCCTAAAACAGACTCAAGTACAGGGTGTAAATAGGATCATGCATTTGACCCCACAACAGACACAAGTACAAGGTGTAAATGGGACCATGGATTTGACCACACAATAGATACACATACAGGATGTAAATGGGACCATGGATTTGATCCCACAGCAGACACAAGTACAGGATGTAAATGGGACCACTGTCATTACTAGTCTCGTACCCAGACTTAGATTTTCACAGCATCAGATGGATTACATCACCACTACGTGAAAAGTAAAAAACCCTTAACGACACAGATGTATGGTGTACAGGTTACCCCTTAATGACACATACATAAGATGTACAGAGGTAACCCCTTAACGACACAGATGTATGGTGTACAGGTGACCCCTTAATAACACATACATAAGGTGTACAGAGGTATCCCCTTAACGACACAGATGTATGGTGTACAGGTAACCCCTTGATGACACAGATGTATGGAGTACAGGTGATACCTTAACAACACATACACAAAGTGTACAAAGGTAACCCCTTAACGACACAGATGTATGGTGTACAGGTAACCCCTTGATGACACAGATGTATGGTGTACAGAGGTAATCCCTTAACGACACATACATAAGGTTTACAGAGGTAACCCCTTAACGACACAGATGTATGGTGTACAGGTAACCCCTTGATGACAAAGATGTATGGTGTACAGAGGTAACCCCTTAACGACACAGATGTACAGTGTACAGGTGACCCCTTAACAACACATACATAAGGTATACAGAATTAACCCCTCAACGACACAGATGTATGGTGTACAAGTAACCCCTTAACGACACATACATAAGGTATACAGAGGTACCACACCAATGTATGGTGTACAGGTAACCCCTTGATGACACAGATGTATGGGGTACACACAAGAGGTAACCCCTTAACAACACATACATAAGGTGTATAGAGGTAACCCCTTAACAACACATACATAAGGTGTACAGAGGTAACCCCTTAACGACACAGATGTATGGTGTACAGGTAACCCCTTGATGACACAGATGTATGGTGTACAGAGGTAACCCCTTAACGACACATACATAAGGTTTACAGAGGTATCCTCTTAACGACACAGATGTATGGTGTACAGGTACCCCCTTGATGACGCAGATGTATAGGGTACACACAAGAGGTAACCCCTTAACAACACATACATAAGGTGTATAAAGGTAACCCCTTAACGACACAGATGTATGGTGTACAGGTAACCCCTTGATGACACAGATGTATGGTGTACAGAGGTAATCCCTTAACGACACACATAAGGTTTACAGAGGTAACCCCTTAACAACACAGATGTACAGTGTACAGGTGACCCCTTAACAACACATACATAAGGTATACAGAGGTACGACACAGATGCATGGTGTACAGGTAACTGCTTGATGACACAGATGTATGGTGTACAGGTGATACCTTAACAACACATACACAAAGTGTACAGAGGTAACCCCTTAACAACACAGATGCATGGTGTACAGGTAACCCCTTGATGACACAGATGTATGGTATACAGAGTTAACCCCTTAACGACACAGATGTATGGTGTACACTGCAGAGGTGACCTTAAACTATATAAAAAGCATGCATCTCACAATATGGTTCATTTGTCATGAACCATTGTTGGTCTTGTTGTAAGTATACAGTGCGGCTGGGGTGCTGTACGTCTTGCCACACACCGAACAGGAAAATGGCCTGTCAATTTCAGATTTTAGCGTACGCCTCGCGGCCTGCGCTTGGGTGGACCCTGGCTTCCTTTGTCGACACTGGAATCCGTGTTCGTCACCTGGAACAGCAGGCTGCTTGTGAGTGTTCTTTTTGTGCAGGGACAGGGGGCCTGGCTACTGGCATACTTCTTGCCACATACATGTACAGTGCATTGGTAGGCAAGGATTAGTTCAGACCTGGGTCTGCATTTCCTCCTGCCAGAAACACAGCTATTGCCTTCACCTTGCAATTCACTGTGAGTGTCATCTGCATACTTATGACCCTCAACAGTAGGTAAGTGAGGAAGGTCTTGGTTTGTCATTTTTTGCTACTGCATGGGATGAAGCATTACCGCATGTATAGGAAGAGTTGGCCTCTGAGCTTTGTGAAGGCTTTGGACACACCTTGTCCCTTTTCTTGGGGTCACGAACGTATTCCCTCACCTTCTCGTACAGGTACAGTGACCGTGTCAGGGACAATCCACTTGGGGGTAATAACAGGTGGCATCACTTGGCTCTGATAAGCCTAATGTCCTTTATGGCCACTCCAGCCCTCAGCATGGTTACCTCGGTGGGGTTTGTGTCCCATGGCAAGGTCTCCATCCTCACGACACCAGGGTGGTCTTGATCAAACTCAAATGTGCGGTAGTGTCCTAGGCCAACCAGAGGACCAAACCACTGGCCCAAGAAGGCATTCCAGTCCTGGTACAGCTGTGACACACAAGTGACATCCTGGCCACACTGCCGGACACAGTCAGCTAGGTTCTGCTGTAAGTCCATTCATTGGGATGTGTGGCTTCCCTTGATTGAAATTGTGGGGGCTGCCAACTCCATTTGCAGCAAGAGGGATAGCAGTGTCTCCACTGGTATACTATTGTGGAGGCTGACCCCATTGGTTAGTTTGTGGCTCGTGTGTATAAGGGTCTGATATGGGCAGGTGGTTCCATAGGTAGTGCGGGTTGGTGGCGTCTGCTGTTGGTTATGCGGGGCTGCTGTCTGGACTTGCAATGTAGCGAGGAATATGTGGGGGTGGGGCTGGTGTCCATCCGCAGCTGTGGGAATCAGGGTCTGGGTACGAGACTAGGGCTGCTGGCTCTTAGTCATTTAGGGGCTGCTTACTCCCTACAACCACCATCGTCAGTAGTATAACCGCCGTCACTACCGTTCTCAATCTCCCCACCTCGTCGAATGTATCTTGAATATCGATCGTCGTATCCGTATCGCTCAAACTCGTCCGCCGATTGAAACTCTTGCGAGTGTGTTGTCTTCAGTGGACGTCGCCATATCCGTTATCTACATAGGAGATAACGAATAACAACTGTGATAGGGACGATACATTAAATACTTACCCATCAGATCTAGCTAGCGCAGTATGGGTGTGGCTATAAGTTATCAAAGTCTCGGCCCACAGGAAGTAGTTGCATTTCATGTGCTTTGATGAATGGAAGCGGGCCTCGCACGTCCAACGGCGCGATTCGAGCGGGAAACGTGTACCAACTTTGCGCCGCTGTATCTCCGTAACGGATGACATAAAAATTAACGAACAGAACAAATCGATAGGTATAGGACCTCTCTACCTACAAACCGAATTTGAAGCGATTTCATTACTCCTACCTAAAGTTATGGCGGGTGTGAACCCGGTGGGGTATCGAACATTGCAATACTGGCACGGAGCAAGTGCAAGACTCCAAAATGGATTTTAAAATAGAGAAACGGTGTAGTATGAAGTGTTGAAAATAGGAAGTCGATAGCTTTTACCGTTCAGAAGTTATAGCGATTCAAACATAAGGGAATTTTATAACATTTTATATATATATACGAAGGCTCATTTTGTCGTGAACTGTCCCAAATATATATAATTATGGAACGTTCTATGCGATTTTGATGCTTGTGATTTTATATATATAGCATCCAATTCAATGCGCTATATCTTCCACACGGTTTGAGCTCTTGACTTCCTATTTTCAGCACTTCATACTACACCATTTCTCTATGCTAAAATATATTTTGGGGTCTTGCACTTACTCCGTGCCAGTATTGCAACGTCCGATACCCCACCGGGTTCAAACCCACCATAACTTTCGGTAGGAGTAATCAAATCGCTTCAAATTCGGTTCGTAGGTAGGGAGGTCCTATACCTATTGATTTGTTCTGTTCGTTAATATTCACGCCATCCGTTACGGAGAAACAGCTGTGCAAAGTAAGTACACGTTTCCCGCTCGAATCGCGCCTTTATATGTGCACGGAACAGTTTCCATTCTCCGGAGTGCATGAATATTCAACTATTATAATAGGGCGTGATAACCACACCTATAAGGTTACCAAACAAACGGGCGGCTGAATTGTAGTGCTTGTTACGTATACGGTTGTTTTTCGGTGTAGATAAACGATATGGTGACGTATAACACGAGTGAAGGTGAGCTCGTCGAGTTTCACTGAATCAGTCGGCGGATGAGTTCGAACTGTACGAATACGACGATCGATATTCAAAATACATTGGACGAGGATGGAGAGATTGAGAAAGGTATAGATGGCGGTCGTACCACTGACGATGGTGGTTGTGTTAGTGATAGGGAGTGAGCAGCCCCTAAATTACCAAAAGAGCCACCAGCCCCACCCCCACATAGCCAGGGGCTAATGGGGCTAGGCCCTTCACTGCAAGTTCCCTCAGCAGCCCTGGGGCCAAAGAGGCCATCCCCACACAGCAGAACCACAAGCCCCCTTACTGCAAGTGCACACTATATACCTTTGGAACCATTAAGCCCCATGCTGCAATTTAAAATATTAATAATAGCCTCACATTCCAAATAGTGGAGCCAACAAGTGGAATTAACAGGCCCCATAATTCTAGCAAGGGAGCCACCAGCTAAGCTGGTCAATGGAGCTAGCGTCCACAATGCCAGTGGAGACACCAGCCCTCTCACAGACAGATCATCAGACCCCCACACTGCCAGCAGGGATGTAGCCCCCACAATAATGTCAGGGAGATGCCAGCCCTCAGGCTGCAAATGGAATCAGCATCCCCAACCATTTCAGGGGAGCCATGAACTACATGCACCAACAACATGTGATGACCTCACTAACAGATCAACCATTAGCCCTCACTCCGCAAGTGGACTTAACAGGCCCCACACCCAGGGGCTAACTCCCCTCCCCCCCCCCCTTTCGTTCAATGCAAGTTGAGTCAGCTGGGACCCCCCACACAGTAGAACAACCAGCCCCCTCACCGCAAGCTCATGAACAATAGCAGCGGAACCTGTAAAGTCTACACTGCAACTGAACATAATAGCCTCACACTGCAGTCAGCAGCCCATGGAACCATTCTTACAGAACACCCTCAGCTACCTAGGGCCAATGGGGTAGCCTCCACAGTGTAAGTCATGACGCCACTCCAAGTTGAGTCAGCAGCCCCCACACAAACAAGGGCCTGTAAGGCCAGCTCCACACAGTAGAACCACCAGCCCCTCTCTGCTCACTTCAAATGGAGCCACTAGACCCTCTACCAGTATACACTGCAAGTCCAGACAGCAGCCCACACCAGTGGAGCCCTCTCACAGATGGAGCCCAGCAAGGAAGTACCAGCTGCCACACAACCAGTGGTTAATCGAGCTCCCAAAATAATGCCAGTGGAGAAACCAGCCCTCGCACTGCAAATGGATTCAGCAACCCCAAAAATTTCAGGGGAGCCATGAACTACATGTTTATGTACTTGCCCCCACTACCCGTCCTTCAATGAAAGAGGGGCCAATCAGCCAATGGGACAGTACAACCACCAACCCTCCTCATTGGTCAGGGGACATGTAACAGAACAACTTAACAGGCCCACCACACACTGGTGCCAGCCCTCGCCCCTCCCCCCCCCCCCCACCCCACCTCTTCTCACTATCTGTCCTTTACTGCAAGTTGCATCAGCAGTCCAGGGGCCAATGGGGCCAAGAACTACCACTCCCCCTCACTGCAATCACACACTACGTACCTTTGGAACCAACTAATAACCCAAGGGAAATCAATACTGCAAAACCTGACCCCCACACTACCAGCAAGGGAGCACCAGCTGCCACACAACCAGAGGATCAATGTGGCCCCCACTTAATGCCAGTGGAAAAGGCAGCCCTCACACTGCAAATGGAGTCAGTAACCCCATGCAACAATTTCAGGGGACATGTGCATGTATGCACATGTACCAATGGAATCACACATGCCCCACCAATGGAACCAGTGGAACGTTTAGCCCTCACAGCATATGAACTTATTACTTAGCAGTCCCCACAACACCCCCTCCCACTACGTGTCCTTCACTCAACGAGGGGGCTAATGGGACCATCCCCACACAGTACAACTACCAGCCTTCCTCATAGCAAGCCAATGGAACCATTAACTCCCAAGCTGCAATTGAACTTAATAACCTCACACTGCAAGTCCAATCAAAAGCGCTGCACAACCAGTGGAGCCACCAGCCCTTCCACATATGGTGTTATTAGACCATTCACTGCCAGCAGGAGGGTCAATGGGGCCCCCATAACAATGCTCATTGACCCTGGTTCAAGATACATTGGTCAAGGATGATGGCGGTCGTACCACTGACGATGGTGGTTGTGTTAGTGACAGGGAGTGAGCAGCCCCTAAATTACCAAAAGAGCCACCAGCCCCACCCCCACATAGCCAGGGGCTAATGGGGCTAGGCCCTTCACTGCAAGTTCTCTCAGCAGCCCTGGGGCCAAAGAGGCCATCCCCACAGAGCAGAACCACAAGCCCCCTTACTGCAAGTAACCCCATGCTGCAATTTAAATTATTAATAATACCCTCACATTCCAAATAGTGGAGCCAACAAGTGGAATTAACAGGCCCCATAATTCCAGTAAGGGAGCCACCAGCTAAGCTGGTCAATGGAGCTAGCGTCCACAATGCCAGTGGAGACACCAGCCCTCTCGCAGACAGATCATCAGACCCCCACACTGCCAGCAGGGATGTAGCCCCCACAATAATGCCAATGGATATGCCAGCCCTCAGGCTGCAAATGGAATCAGCATCCCCAACCATTTCAGGTGAGCCATGAACAACATGTACCAACAACACGTGATGACCTCACTAACAGATCAACCATTAGCCCTCACTCCTCAAGTGGACTTAACAGGCCCCACACCCAGGGGCCAACCCCCCCCCCCCCCTTTCGTTCAATGCAAGTTGAGTCAGCTGGGACCCCCCACATAGTAGAACAACCAGCCCCCTCACCGCAAGCTCATGAGCAATAGCAGTGGAACCTGTAAAGTCTACATTGCAACTGAACTTAATAGCCGCAGTCAGCAGCCCATGGAACCATTCTTACAGAACACCCTCAGCTACCCAGGGCCAATGGGGTAGCCTCCACAAAGTCAGTCAAGACGCCACCCCAAGTTGAGTCAGCAGCCCCCACACAAAAAAGGGCCTGTAAGGCCAGCTCCACACAGTAGAACCACCAGCCCCTCTCTGCTCACTTCAAACGGAGCCACTAGACCCTCTACCAGTACACACTGCAAGTCCAGACAGCAGCCCACACCAGTGGAGCCCTCTCACAGATGGAGCCCAGCAAGGAAGTATCAGCTGCCACACAACCAGTCGTCAATCAAGCCCCCAGAATAATGCCAGTGGAGAAACCAGCCCTCACACTGCAAATGGATTCAGCAACCCCAAAAATTTCAGGGGAACCATGAACTACATGTATATGTACTTGCCCCCACTACCTGTCCTTCAATGAAAGAGGGGCCAATAAGCCAATGGGACAGTACAACCACCAACCCTCCTCATTGGTCAGGGGACATGTACCAAGAACAACTTAACAGGCCCACCACACACTGGTGCCAGCCCTTGCCCCTCTCCCCCCCCCCTCACCCCCCCTCTTCTCACTACCTGTCCTTTACTGCAAGTTGCGTCAGCAGACCAGGGGCCAATGGGGCCAAGAACTACCACTCCCCTTCACTGCAATCACACACTACGTACCTTTGGAACCTGCAACCAATAACCCAAGTGAAATCAATACTGCAAAACCTGACCCCCACATGTACACTGCCAGCAAGGGAGCACCAGCTGCCACACAACCAGAGGATCAATGTGGCCCCCACTTAATGCCAGTGGAGAAGGCAGCCCTCACACTGCAAATGGAGTCAGTAACCCCATGCAACAATTTCAAGGGACATGTGCATGTACGCACATGTACCAATGGAATCACACATACCCCCCTTCAAACACTACCAATGGAACCAGTGGAACATTTAGCCTGTCCTGTAGGCAGCTCTACACAAACATTGGAGCTACCAGTCTTCTCACAAATAGAGTTATCATACCCCCACACTGCTAGCAGAAATGTGGCCCCCACAATAATGCCAGTGGAGATGCCAGCCATCACACAGCAAATGGAGTCGGCATCCCCAACAATTTTAGGGGAGCCACTAATTACATGTATCAATAACACATGCCCTCACTACCAGATGAACCATTAACCCTCACTCCGCATGTGGACCTAGCAGGTCCCACGCACTGGAACCAGCCCCCCAACCCCCCCCCCCCCCACTACCTTTCTATTGCTGCATGTAAGTTGAGTCAGCAGTTGAGGGGCCACTGGGATGAGCCACCAGCCCCCTCACTTCAAGCTCGTGAACAATATCAGTGGAACCTGTAAAGTGTGCCCTACAACTGAACTTAATAGCCTCACATGTCCATGCAGTCAGCAGCCCATGCACGACTTATGGAACCATTCCAGGGCCAATGGGGTTGCCTCCACAAATCCAGTGAAGACGCCACCCCAAGTTGCATCAGCAGCCCCCACACAAACAGGGGCCTGTAGGGGCCAGCTCCGCACAGTAGAACCACCAGCCCCTCTCTGCTCACTTCAAATGGAGCCACTAGACACACTGCAAGTCCAGCCAGCCATCTGCTGCCACATAACCAGGAGTCACCCCACAATAATGCCAGTGGAGACCCCAGCCCCCTGAACTACATGTACCATCAGAGCCACACATTCCCTGCTTCCCTGCTCCTAACACAACACATGGTACCAGTGGAACCATTAGCCCTCACTGCAATTGGACTTAGCACTGGAGCTAGCCTCCCCCCCAAACTGCATATGGACTTGGCACCCGGACACTTTTAGGGGAGCCATCATGTTTATTACCAGTCCCCATTGGAGCCACTAACAAATGGAAACACAACTACAGAAGTTGCCTTTCATTTGCAGTGGGTTCATGTGTATACCTGTTGTCTGTATCTGTTTATCTGAGGTTAGTGAAGCCTTGTTATTGGCGGGTGAATATCATTACCTGCCCTATCAGTACAGATTTTGGGTCATGGTAGTTGGTTTATATAGGCAAGCAAGGCATACAAGAAGGTTTGAGTTGTACATTTCTTTTCTAAAATGTACATGTACCCTCTTGCTGGAAACTAGTGCTTTACGTACATGTACCATTTTAAATGTCATAAAAAGTAACAAGTGGAATATACAACTGCATGTAAATTGCACACGTAGACACAGTCCATAAAGGCAACAATATTATGCATCACACCTTGCTTTCTTCCCAAGTGAAGTTAGCAGACCCCACACTTTCAGCAAAGTCACCAGCCTCCTCACTACCTCACTACCAGTGTAACCCACACATTAAGGGTAACCATTTGTAGAGTATGGGCATTATTATGGTGGCCCCATTGACCCTGGTTGTGTGCAACTGCTAGCTCCACTGCTGGCAGTGAATGGTCTGATAACACCATATGTGAAAGGGCTGGTGGCTCCACTGGTTGTGCAGCACTTTTGACTGGACTTGAAGTGTGAGGTTATTAAGTTCACTTGCAGTGTGGGAGTTAATGGTTCCATGGGCTTGCTATGAGGAAGGCTGGTAGTTGTACTGTGTGGGGATGGTCCCATTAGCCCCCTCCTTCAGTGAAGGACAGGTATTGGGGGGGGGGGGGAGCGTTGTGGGGACATCTAAGTAATAAGTCCACTTGCTGTGAGGGCTAAAAGTTCCACTGGTTCCATTGGTAGTGTTTGAAGGGGGGCATGTGTGATTCCATTGATACATGTGCGTACATGCACATGTCCTCTGAAATTGTTGCATGGGGTTACTGACTCCATTTGCAGTGTGAGGGCTGCCTTCTCCACTGGCATTAAGTGGGGGCCACATTGATCCTCTGGTTGTGTGGCAGCTGGTGCTCCCTTGCTGGCAGTGTACATGTGGGGGTCAGGTTTTGCAGTATTGATTTCACTTGGGTTATTGGTTGCACGTTCCAAAGGTACGTAGTGTGTGATTGCAGTGAAGGGGAGTGGTAGTTCTTGGCCCCATTGGCCCCTGGTCTGCTGACGCAACTTGCAGTAAAGGACAGGTAGTGAGAAGAGGGGGGGTGAGGGGGGGGGAGAGGGGCAAGGGCTGGCACCAGTGTGTGGTGGGTCTGTTAAGTTGTTCTTGGTACATGTCCCCTGACCAATGAGGAGGGTTGGTGGTTGTACTGTCCCATTGGCTGATTGGCCCCTCTTTCATTGAAGGACAGGTAGTGGGGGCAAGTACATATACATGTAGTTCATGGTTCCCCTGAAATTTTTGGGGTTGCTGAATCCATTTGCAGTGTGAGGGCTGGTTTCTCCACCGGCATTACTCTGGGAGCTCAATTTGACCACTGGTTGTGTGGCAGCTGATACTTCCGTGCTGGGCTCCATCTGTGAGAGGGCTCCACTGGTGTGGGCTGCTGTTTGGACTTGCAGTGTGTACTGGTAGAGGGTCTAGTGGCTCCGTTTGAAGTGAGCAGAGAGGGGCTGGTGGTTCTATTGTGCGGAGCTGGCCCTACAGGACCTAGTTTGTGTGGGGGCTGCTGACTCAACTTGGGGTGGCGTCTTGACTGACTTTGTGGAGGCTACCCCATTGGCCCTGGGTAGCTGAGGGTGTTCTGTAAGAATGGTTCCATGGGCTTCTGACTGCGGCTATTAAGTTCAGTTGCAGTGTAGACTTTACAGGTTCCACTACTATTGCTCATGAGCTTGCGGTGTGGGGGCTGGTTGTTCTACTATGTGGGGGGTCGGGGGGTCTCAGCTGACTCAACTTGCATTGAACGAAAGGGGGGGGGGGGGGTTGGCCCCTGGGTGTGGGGCCTGTTAAGTCCACTTGAGGAGTGAGGGCTAATGGTTGATCTGTTAGTGAGGTGATCACGTGTTGTTGGTAAATGTAGTTCATGGCTCCCCTGAAATGGTTGGGGAGGCTGATTCCATTTGCAGCCTGAGGGCTGGCATCTCCACTGGCATTATTGTGGGGCTACATCCCTGCTGTCAGTATGGGGGTCTGATGATCTGTCTGTGAGAGGACTGGTGTCTCCACTGGCATTGTGGACGCTAGCTCCATTGACCAGGTTAGCTGGTGGCTCCCTTACTGGAATTATGGGGCCTATTAATTCCACTTGTTGGCTCCACTATTTGGAATGTGAGGCTATTATTAATAATTTAAATTGCAGCATGGGGCTTAATGGTTCCAAAGGTATATAGTGTGCACTTGCAGTAAGGAGGCTTGCGGTTCTGCTGTGTGGGGATGGCCTCTTTGGCCCCAGGGCTGCTGAGGGAACTTGCAGTGAAGGGCCTAGCCCCATTAGCCCCTGGCTATGTGGGGGTGGGGCTGGTGGCTCTTTTGGTAATTTAGGGGCTGCTCACTCCCTGTCACTAACACAACCACCATCGTCAGTGGTACGACCGCCATCATCCTTGACCAATGTATCTTGAACCAGGGTCAATTAGCATTATTATAGGGGCCCCATTGACCCTCCTGCTGGCAGTGAACGGTCTGATAACACCATATGTGGAAGGGCTGGTGGCTCCACTGGTTGTGCAGCGCTTTTGACTGGACTTGCAGTGTGAGGTTATTATGTTCAATTGCAGCTTGGGAGTTAATGGTTTCATTGGCTTGCTATGAGGAAGGCTGGTAGTTGTACTGTGTGGGGATGGTCCCATTAGCCCCCTCGTTCAGTGAAGGACAGGTAGTGGGAGGGGGCGTTGTGGGGACTGCTAAGTAATAAGTCCACTTGCTGTGAGGGCTAAACGTTCCACTGGTTCCATTGGTGGGGCATGTGTGATTCCATTGGTACATGTGCGTACATGCACATGTCCCCTGAAATTGTTGCATGGGGTTACTGACTCCATTTGCAGTGTGAGGGCTGCCTTCTCCACTGGCATTAAGTGGGGGCCACATTGATCCTCTGGTTGTGTGGCAGCTGGTGCTCCCTTGCTGGTAGTGTGGGGGTCAGGTTTTGCAGTATTGATTTCACTTAGGTTATTGGTTGGTTCCAAAGGTACGTAGTGTGTGATTGCAGTGAGGGGGAGTGGTAGTTCTTGGCCCCATTGGCCCCTGGATTGCTGATGCAACTTGCAGTAAAGGACAGGTAGTCAGATGAGGGGGGGGGGGGGGGGGGGGGAGGGGCGAGGGCTGGCACCAGTGTGTGGTGGGCCTGTTAAGTTGTTCTTGGTACATGTCCCCTGACCAATGAGGAGGGTTGGTGGTTGTACTGTCCCATTGGCTGATTGGCCCCTCTTTCACTGAAGGACAGGTAGTGGGGGGAAGTACATATACATGTAGTTCCTGGCTCCCCTGGAATTTTTGGGGTTGCTGAATCCATTTGCAGTGCGAGGGCTGGTTTCTCCCCTGGCATTATTCTGGGGGCTCGATTAATCACTGGTTGTGTGGCAGCTGGTACTTCCTTGCTGGGCTCCATCTGTGAGAGGGCTCCACTGGTGTGGGCTGCTGTCTGGACTTGCAGTGTATACTGGTAGAGGGTCTAGTGGCTCCATTTGAAGTGAGCAGACAGGGGCTGGTGGTTCTACTGTGTGGAGCTGGCCCTACAGGCCCTTGTTTGTGTAGGGGCTGCTGACTCAACTTGGGGTGGCGTCATGACTGACTCTGTGGAGGCTACCCCATTGGCCCTGGGTAGCTGAGGGTGTTCTGTAAGAATGGTTCCATGGGCTGCTGACTGCAGTGTGAAGCTATTAAGTTCAGTTGCAGTGTAGACTTTACAGGTTCCGCTGCTATTGTTCATGAGCTTGCGGTGAGGGGGCTAGTTGTTCTACTGTGTGGGGGGTCCCAGCTGACTCAACTTGCATTGAACGAAAGGGGGGGGGGGGGAGGGGGAGTTAGCCCCTGGGTATGGGGCCTGTTAAGTCCACTTGCGGATTAGGGGCTAATGGTTGATCTGTTAGTGAGGTCATCACGTGTTGTTGGTACATGTAGTTCATGGCTCCCCTGAAATGGTTGGGGATGCTGATTCCATTTGCAGCCTGAGGGCTGGTATCTCCCTGGCATTATTGTGGGGGCTACATCCCTGCTTGCAGTGTGGGGGTCTGACAATCTGTCTGCGAGAGGGCTGGTGTCTCCACTGGCATTGTGGATGCTAGCTCCATTGACCAGCCGCTTAGCTGGTGGCTCCCTTGCTAGAATTATGGGGCCTGTTAATTCAACTTGTTGGCTCCACTACATTATTTGGAATGTGAGGCTATTTTTAATAATTTAAATTGCAGCGTGGGGCTTAATGGTTCCAAAGGTATATAGTGTGCACTTGCAGTAAGGGGGCTTGTGGTTCTGCTGTGTGGGGATGGCCTCTTTGGCCCCAGGGCTGCTGAGGGAACTTGCAGTGAAGGGCCTAGCCCCATTAGCCCCTGGCTATGTGGGGGTGGGGCTGGTGGCTCTTTTGGTAATTGAGGGGCTGCTCACTCCATCGTCAATGGTACGACTGCCATCATTCTTGACCAATGTATCTTAAACTAGGGTCAATGGGCATTATTATGGTGGCCCCATTGACCCTGGTTGTGTGCAGCTGCTAGCTCCACTGCTGGCAGTGAAGGGTCTGATAACACCATATGTGAAAGGGACTGGACTTGCAGTGTGAGGTTATTTAGTTCAATTGCAGCTTGGGTGTTAATGGTTCCATTGGCTTGCAATGAGGAAGGCTGGTAGTTGTACTGTGTGGGGATGGACTCCCATTAGCCCGCTCTTTCAGTGAAGGACAGGTAGTGGGGGGGGGGGGGGCTGTGGGGGCTGCTAAGGAATAAGTCCACTTGCTGTGAGGGCTGAAAGTTCCACTGGTTCCATCGGTGGGGCATGTGTGATTCCAAATGTTGGTACATGTGCGTACATGCACATGTCCCCTGAAATTGTTGGGGCTACCGACTCAATTTACAGTCTGAGGGCTGCCTTCTCCACTGGCATTAAGTGGGGGCCACATTGATCCTCTGGTTGTGTGGCAGCTGGTGGTCCCTTGCTGGTAGTGTGGGGGTCAGGTTTTGCAGTATTGAGTTCACTTGCAGCATGGCGGTTAATGGTTGGTTCCAAAGGTAGTGTGTGATTGCAGTGATGCGGAGTGGTAGTTCTTGGCCCCATTGGCCCATGGACTGCTGACGCAACTTGCAGTGAAGGACAGGTAATGAGCAGAGGGGGGCTGAGAGGGGGGAGGGGCGAGGGCTGGCACCAGTGTGTGGTGGGCCGGTTAAGTCCACTTGCATTGAGTGATAATGGTTCAACTGGTAGTGATAATGGTTCAACTGGTAGTGACAGCATGTGTTCTTGGTACATGTCCCCTGACCAATGAAGAGGGTTGGTGGCTGTACTGTCCCATTGGCTGATTGGCCCCTCTTTCATTGTATAGGACAGGTAGTGGGGGGAGGGGGGGGACTGCTACGTATTAACTATGAGGACTTAAAGTTCCACTTGTGTTTGATGAGCCTTTGGGGTTTCTTTGGTACATGCAAGTACATTTACATGTAGTTCATGGCTCCCCTGAAATTTTTGGGGTTGCTGAATCCATTTGCAGTGTGAGGGCTGGTTTCTCCACTGGCATTATTATGGGGGCTCAATTGACCATTGGTTGTGTGGCAGCTGGTACTTCCTTGCTGTGGCTGCTGACTCATCTTGGGGTGGCATCTTCACTGACTTTGTGGAGGCTACCCCATTGGCCCTGGGTAGCTGAGGGTGTTCTGTAAGAATGGTTCCATGGGCTGCGACTGCTGTGTGAGGCTTTATTAAGTTCAGTTCCAGTGTAGACTTTACAGGTTCCGCTGCTATTGTTCATGAGCTTGCGGTGAGGGGGCTGGTGGTTCTCCTGTGTGGGGATCCCAGCTGACTCAACTTGCATTGAAGGAAAGGTAGTGGGGGGGGGGGAGGGAGGGTTGGCCCCAGTGAGTGGGACCTGTTAAGACCACTTGCGGAGTGAGGGCTAATGGTTGATCTGGTATTGAGGTCATCATGTGTTGTTGGTACATGTACTTCATGGCTCCCCTGAAATTGTTGGGGATGCTGATTCCATTTGCAGCCTGAGGGCTGGCATCTCCACTGGCATTATTCTGGGGGCCACATTCCTCCTGGCAGTGTGGGGGTCTGATGATCTATTTGTGAGAGGGCTGGTGTCTCCACTGGCATTGTGGATGCTAGCTCCATTGGCCAGGTTAGCTGGTGGCTCCCTTGCTGGAATTATGGGGCCTGTTCATTCCACTTGTTGGCTCCATATTTGGAATGTGAGGCTATTTAAATTGCAGCATGGGGCTTAATGGTTCCAAAGGTATATAGTGTGCACTTGCAGTGAGGGGGCTTGTGGTTCTGTAGTGTGGGGATGGCCTCTTTGGCCCCAAGGCTGCTGAGCGAACTTGCCGTGAAGGGCCTAGCCCCATTAGCCCCTGGCTATGTGGGGGTGGGGCTGGTGGTTCTTTTGGTAATTTAGGGGCTGCTAACTCCCTATCACTAACACAACATTATCGTCAGTGGTACGACCGCCATCACTACCTTTCTCAATCTCTCCATCCTCGTCCAATGTATCTTGAATATCGTTCGTCGTACTCGTACAGTTCGAACTCATCCGCCGACTGATTCAGTGAAACTCGACGAGCTCGCGTTCACTCGTGTTATACGTCACCAAATCGTTTATCTACACCGAAAAACAACCGTAAGTCTATACTAACAAGCACTACAATTCAGCCGCCCGTTTGTTTGGTAACCTTATAGGTGTGGTTATCACGCCCTATAGGAATAGTTGAATATTCATGCACTCCGGAGAATGGAAACTGTTCCGTGCACATATAAAGGCGCGATTCGAGCGGGAAACGTGTACTTACTTTGCACAGCTGTTTCTCCGTAACGGATGGCATGAAAATTAACGAACAGAACAAATCAATAGGTATAGGACCTCCCTACCTACAAACCAAATTTGAAGCGATTTGATTGCTCCTACCGAAAGTTATGGTGGGTTTGAACCCGGAGGGATATCGGACGTTGCAATACTGGCACGGAGTAAGTGCAAGACCCCAAAATATGTTTAGGCATAGAGAAATGGTGTAGTATGAAGTGCTGAAAATATGAAGTCAAGAGCTCAAACCGTGTGGAAGATATAGCGCTTTGAATTGGATGCTATATATATAAATTCACAAGCATCAAAATCGCATAGAACGTTCCATATATATATATATATGGAACGTTCTATGCGATTTTGATGCTTGTGAATTCATATATATAGCATCCAATTCAAAGCGCTGTATCTTCCACACGGTTTGAGCTCTTGACTTCCTATTTTCAGCTCTTCATACTACCCACTTCTCTATACTAAAATATATTTTGGGGTCTTGCACTTACTCCGTACCAGTATTGCAACGTCCGATACCCCATCGGGTTCAAACCCACCATAACTTTCGGTAGGAGTAATCAAATCGCTTCAAATTCGGTTTGTAGGTAGGGAGGTCCTATACCTATTGATTTGTTCCGTTCGTTAATTTTCATGCCATCCGTTACGGAGAAACAGCTGTGCAAAGTAAGTGCACGTTTCCCGCTCGAATCGCGCCTTTATATGTGCACGGAACAGTTTCCATTCTCCGGAGTGCATGAATATTCAACTATTCCTATAGGGCGTGATAACCACACATATAAGGTCACCAAACAAATGGGCGGTTGAATTGTAGTGCTTGTTGCGGTTGTTTTTCGGTGTAGATAAACGATATGGTGACGTATAACACGAGTGAAGGCGAGCTCGTCGAGTTTCACTGAATCAGTCGGCGGATGAGTTCGAACTGTACGAATACGACGATCGATATTCAAAATACATTGGACGAGGATGGAGAGATTGAGAAAGGTATAGATGGCGGTCGTACCACTGACGATGGTGGTTGTGTTAGTGATAGGGAGTGAGCAGCCCCTAAATTACCAAAAGAGCCACCAGCCCCACACCCTGGGGCCAAAGAGGCCATCCCCACACTACAGAACCACAAGCCCTCTCACTGCAAGTGCACACTATATACCTTTAGAACCATTAAGCCCCATGCTGCAATTTAAGTAGCCTCACATTCCAAATATGGAGCCAACAAGTGGAATTAAAAGGCCCCAGAATTCCAGCAAGGGAGCCACCAGCTAACCTGGCCATTGGAGCTAGCATCCACAATGCCAGTGGAGACACCAGCCCTCTCACAAATAGATCATCAGACCCCCACACTGCCAGGAGGGATGTGGCCCCCAGAATAATGCCAATGGAGATGCCAGCCCTCAGGCTGCAAATGGAATCAGCATCCCCAACCATTTCAGGGGAGCCATGAAGTACATGTACCAACAACACGTGATGACCTCACTACCAGATCAACCATTAGCCCTCACTCCGCAAGTGGTCTTAACAGGTCCCACACACTGGGGCCAAACCCCCCCCCCCCCCCCCCCCCACTACCTTTCCTTCAATGCAAGTTGAGTCAGCTGGGATCCCCCACACAGTAGAACAACCAGCCCCCTCACCGCAAGCTCATGAACAATAGCAGCGGAACCTGTAAAGTCTACACTGCAACTGAACTTAATAGCCTCACACTGCATTCAGCAGCCCATGGAACCATTCTTACAGAACACCCTCAGCTACCCAGGGCCAATGGGGTAGCCTCCACAGAGTCAGTCATGACGCCACCCCAAGTTGAGTCAGCAGCCCCCACACAAACAAGGGCCTGTAGGGTCAGCTCCACACAGTAGAACCACCAGCCCCTCTCTGCTCACTTCAAATGGAGCCACTAGACCCTCTACCAGTATACACTGCAAGTCCAGACAGCAGCCCACACCAGTGGAGCCCTCACACAGATGGAGCCCAGCAAGGAAGTACCAGCTGCCTCACAACCAGTGGTTAATCGAGCCCCCAGAATAATGCCAGGGGAGAAACCAGCCCTCGCACTGCAAATGGATTCAGCAACCCCAAAAATTTCAGGGGAGCCAGGAACTACATGTATATGTACTTGCCCCCACTACCTGTACTTCAGTGAGAGAGGGGCCAATCAGCCAATGGGACAGTACAACCACCAACCCTCCTCATTGGTCAGGGGACATGTACCAAGAACAACTTAACAGGCCCACCACACACTGGTGCCAGCCCTTGCCCCTCCCCCCCCACCCCCCCTCTTCTCACTACCTGTCCTTTACTGCAAGTTGCATCAGCAATCCAGGGGCCAATGGGGCCAAGAACTACCACTCCCCCTCACTGCAATCACACACTACGTTCCTTTGGAACCAACCAATAACCCAAGTGAACTCAATACTGCAAAACCTGACCCCCACACTACCAGCAAGGGAGCACCAGCTGCCACACAACCAGAGGATCAATGTGGCCCCAACTTAATGCCAGTGGAGAAGGCAGCCCTCACACTGCAAATGGAGTCAGTAACCCCATGCAACAATTTCAGGGGACATGTGCATGTACGCACATGTACCAATGGAATCACACATGCCCCACCAATGGAACCAGTGGAACGTTTAGCCCTCACAGCAAGTGGACTTATTACTTAGATGTCCCCACAACGCCCCCTCCCACTACCTGTCCTTCACTGAACGAGGGGGCTAATGGGACCATCTCCACACAGTACAACTACCAGCCTTCCTCATAGCAAGCCAATGGAACCATTAACTCCCAAGCTGCAATTGAACATAATAACCTCACACTGCAAGTCCAGTCAAAAGCACTGCACAACCAGTGGAGCCACCAGCCCTTCCACATATGGTGTTATCAGACCGTTCACTGCCAGCAGGAGGGTCAATGGGGCCCCCATAATAATGCTCATTGACCCTGGTTCAAGATACATTGGTCAAGGATGATGGCGGTCGTACCACTGACGATGGTGGTTGTGTTAGTGACAGGGAGTGAGCACCCCCTAAATTACCAAAAGAGCCACCAGCCCCACCCCCACATAGCCAGGGGCTAATGGGGCTAGGCCCTTCACTGCAAGTTCCCTCAGCAGCCCTGGGGCCAAAGAGGCCATCCCCACACAGCAGAACCACAAGCCCCCTTACTGCAAGTGCACACTATATACCTTTGGAACCATTAAGCCCCATGCTGCAATTTAAAATATTAATAATAGCCTCACATTCCAAATAGTGGAGCCAACAAGTGGAATTAACAGGCCCCATAATTCCAGTAAGGGAGCCACCAGCTAACCTGGTCAATGGAGCTAGCGTCCACAATGCCAGTGGAGACACTAGCCCTCTCACAGACAGATCATCAGACCCCCACACTGACAGCAGGGATGTAGCCCCACAATAATGCCAGTGGAGATGCCAGCCCTCAGGCTGCAAATGGAATCAGCATCCCCAACCATTTCAGGGGAGCCATGAACTACATGTACCAACAACACGTGATGACCTCACTAACAGATCAACCATTAGCCCTCACTCCTCAAGTGGACTTAACAGGCCCCACACCCAGGGGCCAACCCCCCCCCCCCCCCCCTTTCGTTCAATGCAAGTGTAGTCAGCTGAGACCCCCCGACCCCCCACATAGTAGAACAACCAGCCCCCTCACCGCAAGCTCATGAGCAATAGCAGTGGAACCTGTAAAGTCTACACTGCAACTGAACTTAATAGCCGCAGTCAGAAGCCCATGGAACCATTCTTACAGAACACCCTCAGCTACCCAGGGCCAATGGGGTAGCCTCCACAAAGTCATTCAAGACGCCACCCCAAGTTGAGTCAGCAGCCCCCACACTAACAAGGTCCTGTAGGGCCAGCTCCGCACAATAGAACCACCAGCCCCTAGCTGCTCACTTCAAACGGAGCCACTAGACCCTCTACCAGTACTCACTGCAAGTCCAAACAGCAGCCCACACCAGTGGAGCCCTCTCACAGATGGAGCTCAGCAAGGAAGTATCAGCAGCCACACAACCAGTGGTCAATCGAGCTCCCAGAATAATGCCAGTGGAGAAACCAGCCCTCGCACTGCAAATGGATTCAGCAACCCCAAAAATTTCAGCGGAACCATGAACTACATGTATATGTACTTGCCCCCACTACCTGTCCTTCAAAGAAAGAGGGGCCAATCAGCCAATGGGACAGTACAACCACCAACCCTCCTCATTGGTCAGGGGACATGTACCAAGAACAACTTAACAGGCCCACCACACACTGGTGCCAGCCCTTGCCCCTCTCCCCCCACACCCCCCCTCTTCTCACTACCTGTCCTTTACTGCAAGTTGTGTCAGCAGACCAGGGGCCAATGGGGCCAAGAACTACCACTCCCCTTCACTGCAATCACACACTACGTACCTTTGGAACCTGCAACCAATAACCCAAGTGAAATCAATACTGCAAAACCTGACCCCCACATGTACACTGCCAGCAAGGGAGCACCAGCTGCCACACAACCAGAGGATCAATGTGGCCCCCACTTAATGCCAGTGGAGAAGGCAGCCCTCACACTGCAAATGGAGTCAGTAACCCCATGCAAAAATTTCAGGGGACATGTGCATGTACGCACTTGTACCAATGGAATCACACATGCCCCCCTTCAAACACTACCAATGGAACCAGTGGAACTTTTAGCCCTCACAGCAAGTGGACTTATTACTTAGCAGTCCCCACAACGCTCCCCCCCCCTCACTACCTGTCCTTCACTGAAGGAGGGGGCTAATGGGACCATCTCCACACAGTACAACTACCAGCCTTCCTCATAGCAAGCCAATGGAACCATTAACTCCCACACTGCAAGTGAACTTAATAACCTCACACTTGAAGTCCAGTCAAAAGTGCTGCACAACCAGTGGAGCCACCAGCCCTTTCACATATGGTGTTATCAGACCATTCACTGCCAGCAGTGGAGCTAGCAGCTGCACACAACCAGGGTCAATGGGGCCCCCCTAATAATGCCCATACTCTACAAATGGTTACCCTTAACGTGTGGGTTACACTGGTAGTGGGGTACTGAGGAGGCTGGTGACTTTGCTGAAAGTGTGGGGTCTGCTAACTTCACTTGGGAAGAAAGCAAGGTGTGATGCACAATATTGTTGCCTTTATGGACTGTGCCTACGTGTGCAATTTACATGCAGTTGTATATTCCACTTGTTACTTTTTATGACATTTATAATGGTACTTATTACTGTATGTACATAAAGCACTAGTTTCCAGCAAGAGGGTACATGTACATTTTAGAAAAGAAATGTACAACTCAAACCTTCTTGTATGCCTTGCTTGCCTATATAAACCAACTACCATGGGTGCAGACCACCCAAAATCTGTACTGATAGGGCAGGTAATGATATTCACCTGCCAATAACAAGGCTTCACTAAACCTCAGATAAACAGATACAGACAACAGGTATACACATGAACACACTGCAAATGAAAGGCAACTTCTGTAGTTGTGTTTCTATTTGTTAGTGGCTCCAATGGGGACTGGTGATTTACACATAATAAACATGATGGCTCCCCTAAAAGTGTCCGGGTGCCAAGTCCATATGCAGTTTTGGGGGGAGGCTAGCTCCAGTGCTAAGCCCAATCGCAGTGAGGGCTAATGGTTCCACTGGTACCTTGTGTTGTGTTAGGAGCAGGGAAGCAGGGAATGTGTGGCTCTGTTGGTACATGTAGTTCAGGGGGCTGGGGTCTCCACTGGCATTATTGTGGGGTGACTCCTGGTTATGTGGCAGCTGATGGCTGACTGGACTTGCAGTGTGTCTATTGGCTCCATTTGAAGTGAGCAGAGAGGGGCTGGTGGTTCTACTGTGCGGAGCTGGCCCCTACAGGCCCCTGTTTGTGTGGGGGCTGCTGATGCAACTTGGGGTGGCGTCTTCACTGGATTTGTGAAGGCAACCCCATTGGCCCTGGAATGGTTCCATAAGTCGTGCATGGGCTGCTGACTGCATGGACATGTGAGGCTATTAAGTTCAGTTGTAGGGAACACTTTACAGGTTCCACTGGTATTGTTCACGAGCTTGAGGTCAGGGGGTTGGTGGTTCATCCCAGTGGCCCCTCAACTGCTGACTCAACTTACATGCAGCAATAGAAAGGTAGTGGGGGGGGGGCGGGGTGGGCTGGTTCCAGTGTGTGGGACCTGCTAGGTCCACATGCGGAGTGAGGGTTAATGGTTCATCTGGTAGTGAGGGCATGTGTTATCGATACATGTAGTTAGTGGCTCCCCTAAAATATTTGAGGATGCCGATTCCATTTGCTGTGTGATGGCTGGCATCTCCACTGGCATTATTGTGGGGGCCACATTTCTGCTAGCAGTGTGGGGGTATGATAACTCTATTTGTGAGAAGACTGGTAGCTCCAATGTTTGTGTAGAGCTGCCTACAGGACAGGCTAAATGTTCCACTGGTTCCATTGGTAGTGTTTGAAGGGGGGTATGTGTGATTCCATTGGTACATGTGCGTACATGCACATGTCCCTTGAAATTGTTGCATGGGGTTACTGACTCCATTTGCAGTGTGAGGGCTGCCTTCTCAACTGGCATTAAGTGGGGGCCACATTGATCCTCTGGTTGTGTGGCAGCTGGTGCTCCCTTGCTGGCAGTGTGGGGGTCAGGTTTTGCAGTATTGATTTCACTTGGGTTATTGGTTGCAGATTCCAAAGGTACGTAGTGTGTGATTGCAGTGAGGGGGAGTGGTAGTTCTTGGCCCCATTGGCCCCTGGTCTGCTGACGCAACTTGCAGTAAAGGACAGGTAGTGAGAAGAGGGGGGGTGGAGGGGGAGGGGCAAGGGCTGGCACCAGTGTATGGTGGGCCTGTTAAGTTGTTCTTGGTACATGTCCCCTGACCAATGAGGAAGGTTGGTGGTTGTACTGTCCCATTGGCTGATTGGCCCCTCTTTCATTGAAGGGCAGGTAGTGGGGGCAAGTACATATACATGTAGTTCATGGTTCCCCTGAAATTTTTGGGGTTGCTGAATCCATTTGCAGTGCGAGGGCTGGTTTCTCCAATGGCATTATTCTGGGGGCTTGATTGACCACTGGTTGTGGGCAGCTGATACTTCCTTGCTGGACTCCATCTGTGAGAGGGCTCCACTGGTGTGGGCTGCTGTCTGGACTTGCAGTGTGTACTGGTAGAGGGTCTAGTGGCTCCGTTTGAAGTGAGCAGAGAGGGGCTGGTGGTTCTACTGTGTGGAGCTGGCCCTACAGGCCCTTGTTTGTGTGGGGGCTGCTGACTCAACTTGGGGTGGCGTCTTGACTGACTATGTGGAGGCTACCCCATTGGCCCTGGGTAGCTGAGGGTGTTCTGTAAGAATGGTTCCATGGACTGCTGACTGCGGCTATCACAGCGGTTCACATGCATGATTCCGGGCTCGCCTCTGCACGTTCTTGCGCACGGATCCAATTGGATCTGATGTTAGCCGGTTGTACGATGACAGTACACGTGTGCGGACCGATAGGAAACGGCCGTGGAAGCTAGGCTCGTTTGGTCGCACGTTTTCACACGCTGATAATTCGTCTGCCTACCCCGTACGAGTTGTTCGGATCGTCTAACAACACCGTACGACTGTCAACCTGGCCCCGCTTTGATCGTCTACCTACTCTGTACGAGCTTTCAACCCACCCCGTACGTAGTACATGGCTACATGCATGCAGCCTGCCGATCGACGCTATACATTTTGACACCGCGCCTCGCTCGCAAATAAACTTGGCCACACTTTTAAGTTTCTGTGAATCTCAAATTAGAAAAATACACAAAACACACACACACACACACACACACACACACACACACACACACACACACACACACACACATACACACACACACACACACACACACACACACACACACACACACACACACACACACATTTTTCTCTTCCGTTTTGTGCGTCAATTGCCTCTCCAACTATATAGGCCTGTTTCTGTCCGCGCGTCTTCTGTTTCTAATAATGCAATACACGATCTGAGATTGTTGCCAATAAGATAAAACCTTACCTTCTCACTTTTCTCCGGTAGGGATGCTGCCTTGTGCAAACAACTTGCTTGCACCCTTGAATTGCCTTGAATTCCCAGGATCCCTGTGTGCATGTACAATAAAAAATAAACTATATGTACATTACCTCGAATAACGTAACTCTGCTGCATATACGACCTTCGCTGCTACAGCCTTCTGCCTTATAAAGTACCGAACAGCCACAAGTAGCTTCTCCGATGGTATAAATAGTAACGGAACTGCATCAAGAACTGTGTCAGTGTGTATGAGACGGGGTAAAAAAACAAACCTTACCTATGTCAGTTATAGGTATATAGTTCAGGGCCTAGTTCGTTCACAACACGCAGCATTAGTCCTTCATGGTGACCTTGCATGGGGACAGAATCGAGATCGCAGTAAGATTGAATAATCCACCGTTACTTACCGAGTCGCTATCTCTTGCACGCAGCGCGAACACTAATTGAAAGGACGCGCGTACGTCTACATCATAAAAGGGTAGGTAAATAATCATCCTACCATTTGCGAGGCCAGTCTGAGTGAGTCTGAAGCTGTTCAAGTCACGTTGCTATATACCGGATGCAAAATTGCAGAACTGTTTAAACGCCCAGGGCACATTGTGCGGGTAATTAGACACGTGACCAGATGGTCATAAATGTAAAACATATACATAAACTTTGTATAGACAATCATTCACTTGATCAAATTAGAGTCCTTCCAGGGAAGGAAGAGAGATGGCACCTCTCACACGCAGTATGGGGGAGCACTTATTGGAGAACACTGCGTAGAGATGTTTGGATGTTTGTACTCCAAGCACACATCAGTCATCCAACAAGACAATGCTTTCTCATGAGGATGGGAAACAGCGTACCTTCTCAACAATCATTCACTTGATCAAATTAGAGTCCTTCCAGGGAAGGAAGAGATGGCAACTCTCACACGCAGTATGGGGGAGCACTTATTGGAGAACACTGCGTAGAGAGATGTTTGGATGTGTGTACTCCAAGCACATATCAGTCATCCATTACCTTGCCTTCAAAGCTTTCAAGAGAAACAGAGTGTAAGGAGAGTGTGTAAAAATGTCACAGTACGTACCTTGTTACAATCATTTGCAGTCCTTCCAGGGAAGGAAGAGATGGCACCTCTCACAAGCAGGGCAGATCTCTGCTACGTGGATGGATGGGGAGCACTAATTGGAGAACACTGCGTAGAGAGATGTTTGGATGTGTGTACTCCAAGCACACATTAGTCATCCATTACCTTGCCTTCAATACAAGACAATGCTTTCTCATGAGGATGATAAACAACGTGTAAGGAGAGTGTGTAAGAATGTCTCAGTACGTACCTTCTCACAATCTTTCACTTGATCAAATTGGAGTCCTTCCATGGAAGGAAGAGATGGCACCTCTCACACGCAGTACAGGGGAGCACGTATTGGAGAACACTGCGTAGAGAGATGTTTGGATGTGTGTACTCCAAGCACATATCAGTCATCCATTACCTTGCCTTCAATGCTTTCTCATGAGGATGAGAAACAGAGTGTAAGAAGAATGTGTAAAAATGTCTCAGTACGTACCTTGTTACAATCATTTGCAGTCCTTCCAGGGAAGGAAGAGATGGCACCTCTCACAGGTAGAGGCAGATCTCTGCTACGTGCATGGATGGGGAGCACTTATTGGAGAACAATGCGTAGAAAGATGTTTGGATGTGTGTACTCCAAGCACACATTAGTCATCCATTACCTTGCCTTCAATACAAGACAATGCTTTCTCATGAGGATGATAAACAGCGTGTAAGGAGAGTGTGTAAGAATGTCTCAGTACGTACCTTCTCAACAATCATTCACTTGATCAAATTAGAGTCCTTCCAGGGAAGGAAGAGATGGCACCTCTCACACGCAGTATGGGGGAGCACTTATTGGAGAACACTGCGTAGAGAGATGTTTGAATGTGTGTACTCCAAGCACACATCAGTCATCCATTACCTTGCCTTCAATACAAGACAATACTTTCTCATGAGGATAAGAAACAGAGTGTAAGGAGAGTGTGTAAGAATGTCTCAGTACGTACCTTGTCGCTATCATTCGCTTGATCAAATTAGAGTCCTTCCAGGGAAGGAAGAGATGGCACCTCTCACACACAGTACGGAAGAGCACTTATTGGAGAACACTGCGTAGAGAGATGTTTGGATGTGCGTACTCCAAGCACATATCAGTCATCCATTATCTTGACTTCAATGCTTTCTCATGAGGATAAGAAACAGAGTGTAAGGAGAGTGCATAAAAATGTCTCAGTACGTACCTTGTTACAATCATTTGCAGTCCTTCCAGGGAAGGAAGAGATGGCACGTCTCACAGGCAGGGCTACGTGGATGGATGGTGAGCACTTATTGGAGAACACTGCATAGAGAGAAGTTTGGATGTTTGTACCCCAAGCACACATCAGCCATCCATTACCTTGCCTTCAATCATGTTTTCTGTTTCAAATCCTACACGCAGACACTCACACCCATGAAGGTACAACATACCCCTGGATACCTTTAAATGGGTTAAAGGTTCTGATTTTGAAGCTCTCAGGGCATATAA
This sequence comes from Spongilla lacustris, assembly GCA_949361645.1. Classification (NCBI taxonomy): domain Eukaryota; kingdom Metazoa; phylum Porifera; class Demospongiae; order Spongillida; family Spongillidae; genus Spongilla; species Spongilla lacustris. The sequence continues at coordinate 4,656,871 of OX442428.1, forward strand.
CAGCAGAGGTGTTCTATAGATTACACATGTCCATATACATCAGTACTACGTGAAAAAAAATGGCCGTTAGAAGCCCACCACATAAAGCCACACCCATGAAGGTACAACATACCCCTGGAGACCTTCAAATGGGTTAAAGGTTCTGATTTTGAAGCTCTCAGGGCGTATAACAGCAGAGGTGTTCTATAGAATACACATGTCCATATACACGTGAAGCCACACCCACGAAGGTCAGTATTGGAGACCTTCAAAATGGGTATAACGCTACTGAATGATTTGTGTTACGGCCACTTAAAGGACTCAATGCATGTGTACGTGTACATACTAGTATATTCGCGGCTGCTATACAATGCATGTGTGAGTGCATCGACAACGCACCTCGCTGCATGTTTTCAGTATCACTTGTGCTACATTTGCTTGAAGAACACTGGCTCGACAATTCGATCCCTGCTAGCTCTACATCTGACTCTGGATCTGAACTGTACGTTTGGTTGAGGTCCGCTGTACAAGGACCGGTAATTTTAAAAGTAACAGAAGTGATTATGTACATATACGAGGCCATACCATTGTTGGCAATATCAACTCCTTCAACTTCAGGACTAGTGAACGCACAGCCATTATTAAAAGTCTTTAATTTGCCGCTAATTATTATGACTCAAGAAAAATAATTTCATTGCGTGTATTTAGTGTCTTTGCAGACGGTTTGATCGTACAGCCCACGCTCCAAATATCTACCGTACGGTCCAAGGAAACAATGACTGCCTACCCACGTTTCGCTGTTTGCACGTCGGGTTTATTGACGGCGGGAATTAATCGTCACACGTATTTGGACGGCTGAACCGCTGTGCATTAAGTTCAGTTGCAGTGTAGACTTTACAGGTTCCACTGCTATTGCTCATGAGCTTGCGGTGAGGGGGCTGGTTGTTCTACTGTGTGGGGGATCCCAGCTGACTCAACTTGCATTGAACGAAAGGGGGAGGTTGGCCCCTGGGTGTGGGGTCTGTTAAGTCCACTTGAGGAGTGAGGGCTAATGGTTGATCTGGTAGTGAGGTCATCACGTGTTGTTGGTACATGTAGTTCATGGCTCCCCTGAAATGGTTGGGGATGCTGATTCCATTTGCAGCCTGAGGGCTGGCATATCCACTGGCATTATTGTGGGGGCTACATCCCTGCTGGCAGTGTGGGGGTCTGATGATCTGTCTGCGAGAGGGCTGGTGTCTCCACTGGCATTGTGGACGCTAGCTCCATTGACCAGCTTAGCTGGTGGCTCCCTTACTGGAATTATGGGGCCTGTTAATTCCACTTGTTGGCTCCACTATTTGGAATGTGAGGCTATTATTAATAATTTAAATTGCAGCATGGGGCTTAATGGTTCCAAAGGTATATAGTGTGCACTTGCAGTAAGGGGGCTTGTGGTTCTGCTGTGTGGGGATGGCCTCTTTGGCCCCAGGGCTGCTGAGGGAACTTGCAGTGAAGGGCCTAGCCCCATTAGCCCCTGGCTATGTGGGGGTGGGGCTGGTGGCTCTTTTGGTAATTTAGGGGGTGCTCACTCCCTATCACTAACACAACCACCATCGTCAGTGGTACGACCGCCATCATCCTTGACCAATGTATCTTAAACCAGGGTCAATGAGCATTGTTATGGGGGCCCTATTGACCCTCCTGCTGGCAGTGAATGGTCTAATAACACCATATGTGGAAGGGCTGGTGGCTCCACTGGTTGTGCAGCGCTTTTGACTGGACTTGGAGTGTGAGGTTATTAAGTTCAATTGCAGCTTGGGAGTTAATGGTTCCATTGGCTTGCTATGAGGAAGGCTGGTAGTTGTACTGTGTGGGGATGCTCCCATAAGCCCCCTCGTTCAGTGAAGGACAGGTAGTGGGAGGGGGTGTTGTGGGGACTGCTAAGTAATAAGTTCACTTTCTGTGAGGGCTAAACGTTCCACTGGTTCCATTGGTGGGGCATGTGTGATTCCATTGGTACATGTGCGTACATGCACATGTCCCCTGAAATTGTTGCATGGAGTTACTGACTCCATTTGCAGTGTGAGGGCTGCCTTCTCCACTGGCATTAAGTGGGGGCCACATTGATCCTCTGGTTGTGTGGCAGCTGATGCTCCCTTGCTGGTAGTGTGGGGGTCAGGTTTTGCAGTATTGATTTCACTTGGGTTATTGGTTTGTTCCAAAGGTACGTAGTGTGTGATTGCAGTGAGGGGGAGTGGTAGATCTTGGCCCCATGGGCCCCTGGACTGCTGATGCAACTTGCAGTAAAGGACAGGTAGTGAGAAGAGGTGGGGTGGGGGGGGGGGGGGGAGGGGCGAGGGCTGGCACCAGTGTGTGGTGGGCCTGTTAAGTTGTTCTGGTACATGTCCCCTGACCAATGAGGAGGGTTGGTGGTTGTACTGTCCCATTGGCTGATTGGCCCCTCTTTCATTGAAGGACGGGTAGTGGGGGCAAGTACATATACATGTAGTTCATGGCTCCCCTGAAATTTTTTGGGGTTGCTGAATCCATTTGCAGTGCGAGGGCTGGTTTCTCCACTGGCATTATTCTGGGAGCTCGATTAACCACTGGTTGTGTGGCAGCTGGTACTTCCTTGCTGGGCTCCATCTGTGAGAGGGCTCCACTGGTGTGGGCTGCTGTCTGGACTTGCAGTGTATACTGGTAGAGGGTCTTGTGGCTCCATTTGAAGTGAGCAGAGAGGGGCTGGTGGTTCTACTGTGTGGAGCTGGCCCTACAGGCCCTTGTTTGTGTGGGGGCTGCTGACTCAACTTGGGGTGGCGTCATGACTGACTCTGTGGAGGCTACCCCATTGGCCCTGGGTAGCTGAGGGTGTTCTGTAAGAATGGTTCCATGGGCTGCTGAATGCAGTGTGAGGCTATTATGTTCAGTTGCAGTGTAGACTTTACAGGTTCCGCTGCTATTGCTCATGAGCTTGCGGTAAGGGGGCTGGTTGTTCTACTGTGTGGGGGATCCCAGCTGACTCAACTTGCATTGAAGGAAAGGTAGTGGGGGGAGGGGGGGTTTGGCCCCAGTGTGTGGGACCTGTTAAGACCACTTGCGGAGTGAGGGCTAATGGTTGATCTGGTAGTGAGGTCATCACGTGTTGTTGGTACATGTACTTCATGGCTCCCCTGAAATGGTTGGGGATGCTGATTCCATTTGCAGCCTGAGGGCTGGCATCTCCATTGGCATTATTCTGGGGGCCACATCCCTCCTGGCAGTGTGGGGGTCTGATGATCTATTTGTGAGAGGGCTGGTGTCTCCACTGGCATTGTGGATGCTAGCTCCATTGGCCAAGTTAGCTGGTGGCTCCCTTGCTGGAATTATGGGGCCTGTTAATTCCATATGTTGGCTCCATATTTGGAATGTGAGGCTATTTAAATTGCAGCATGGGGCTTAATGGTTCCAATGGTATATAGTGTGCACTTGCAGTGAGGGGGCTTGTGGTTTTGTAGTGTGGGGATGGCCTCTTTGGCCCCAGGGCTGCTGAGCGAACGTGTAGTGAAGGGCCTAGCCCCATTAGCCCCTGGCTATGTGAGGGTGGGGCTGGTGGCTCTTTTGGTAATTTAGGGGCTGCTCACTCCCTATCACTAACACAACCACCATCGTCAGTGGTACGACCGCCATCACTACCTTTCTCAATCTCTCCATCCTCGTCCAATGTATTTTGAATATCGATCGTCGTATTCGTACAGTTCGAACTCATCCGCCGACTGATTCAGTGAAACTCGACGAGCTCGCGTTCACTCGTGTTATACGTCACCATATTGTTTATCTACACCGAAAAACAACCGTAACAAGCACTACAATTCAGCCGCCCGTTTGTTTGGTGACCTTATAGGTGTGGTTATCACGCCCTATAGGAATAGTTGAATATTCATGCCTCCGGAGAATGGAAACTGTTCCGTGCACATATAAAGGCGCGATTCGAGCGGGAAACGTGTACTTACTTTGCACAGCTGTTTCTCCGTAACGGATGGCATAAAAATTAACGAACAGAACAGATCAATAGGTATAGGACCTCTCTACCTATAAACCGAATTTGAAGCGATTTGATTACTCCTACCGAAAGTTATGGTGGGTTTGAACCCGGTGGGGTATCGGACGTTGCAATACTAGCACGGAGTAAGTGCAAGACCCCAAAATTTATTTTAGCATAGACAAATGGTGTAGTATGAAGTGCTGAAAATAGAAGGTCAAGAGCTCAAACCGTGTAGAAGATATAGCGCTTTGAATTGGATGCTATATATATGAATTCACAAGCATCAAAATCGCATAGAACGTTCCATATATATATAATTATCTAATTGCCACTTTACTTCGATATCCTGCAATATATAGGCTACTTTTGACAGTGTGTATTGGTATAGGTACATGTAATTCCCTAATTCAAGCTCTTCATCAATCATACCTAACATCAAATTTTGATGATTTATACTCATCGACTCTTTATTCGTGTGCATGCTTGTAAGAATCAGCATTCCTTGGCCAAAATAATGTCATCTTCGAATTTGTTTAACATGATAATAGGCAAATGTATGTCATGTTCCAGTGGTACACAACAGTATTATAAGAAACATCCATCTACTTACACATTTTGATACACATTTTCACTGCCTGCCTTTACTTAGCATGCACCATGCATATCATTTACAACTTTGGCTTCTGCGGTATCAAACTCTTGTCTAGCTAATCTTGAGCTCAATATTTCCAAATCTGTGCTACTATTCTGGTTACCTCGATACAGGAGTGTTCCTATCACAAAGACGTCGTGGTATTATGAATTTAATACAATTCTTGCCTTCCAATAAATTAATTCACCAGCCAGGTTCGGAGAGGATAAGAATCTGTCAACATTTTTCAAAAGTAATGACTGTACTGATCAGGGAAAAATACCGGAATATAAATCGTTTCATTCAAATCTTATTCATAGCATTTTACAAATACACCACAGTTACTGGAGTTTTCCTGCCTAGGTGTAATCTGTGAAAAAAAAATGCTTCATTCAAATTACAACCCAAATACTCGGTATAAATGCCAACCGATCGTTTGTACGATGTAGAAAAGGCAACTAGCGCTTGGATTGATATATTTGTTGCAGACGCTGTGGTTGGCTAGTCTGGGGACCCGACCGATGGTTGTAAAAAAATGCTTCATTCAAATTGCAACCAAAATACTCTCTAAAAAATAACCTCAGATGTTACAGCACTCCATTGATGTTTAAAAAATTTGGTACACTTTTTAAAATATCTTCCCAAGTATTTTGTAAACATACATTGAAAAATAATTTGTTTTACTTTGAATGAAAACTGTGCTATTCTATTAACTCACAACATTTCTTTGTAGATTGATTAGGGTGTACATAACTGTTGGAGTCAAAACATGTCATCATAATATTGGTGAAATCCATATTCTGCAGAAAATTGATTATAACAGCATATAATACATTGTGCAGTACATAGTGGTTATAATTCACCTTTATTGGAAGGATGGAATATATCATGCCAAGGGGTCCTGAAATGTTGTGTGCAATTATATTACCTCACTTACATTAAGAATAGCTCACATTTGTTTTGTTGCATGGATGTCTAGCCTTTTCATTCCCTGTGTATTAAATAGCCATGCCATCTTTGATAAAAATACGTTGTTAAAAAAGAATTTTTTTATGGTGTGTACTTGACTGTGTAGTTTCATATAAAAGCTAAGGAGCTCAAAATAAATTCTGAATTTATATAGTTAAGGGTGCACCAAGCTGTACCTAACTGTCCATCCACATCCAAGGTCTAAGACTGAAAGGAACTTTAGAGGTGTAATCTTAAATGTAAATGAAGCTTTTCCTGAACTTGAGACTGGGACAGCAGAAGTAGTGAACACTATTGCAAAATCCATATTGGTTAAATGGAAAGGTATGACATTACACATATATAGAATATTTCACCAGGACAGGACAAAGAATTCAGTGGCAAAGTGCTAAATGTAAAGAACTAAACAAAAAGGGATAAAGGTTATAAATCATATTGGAGTGGTAAGAGGAAAGTGAAGATGATATTAGATAAAGTGTTAGCTGATATTGTGCATCATGAACTAGTTATACATTGACATTATAGTGTTGCGGAAAATTCCAGTATTTATTTTCATTTTGTATTCTGTGTATAAATGTCTTTTTGAATGAAAATCTTAAAATACTTTAAAGCTACGACAATTTGAAGATCGGCTTCATTGTGATCACAGTTTTTGTAATCTCACCGCATTTATCATCATACATTCTCTTTTCAGTATATAAAGGTCCGTTTCTCACGTTAGGATAAAGCATTTGTCAAAGTTCATCCCTGTGGAACTGAATAGAAAACAAATCAGTTTCTGTTAATCTATATTGGATATTCAGAAATATAGAGAAATAAATGGTGCTTTTACTCAATATTACAGGCTTGCGGGGTGCACGCGTGTGTAGAGATAATGGTATACTACAATACCCGCCGCACGAGCTGAAACTTATAATGAGCGGTATGCACTCTCACTCTTAAGCCTGCTCGTAAGGCATACGTACTATACTGCGCCTGTTCATACGAGATTTTAGGTAAGAACTCCTGCTCCTGCTCCTGCTCCTGCTCCTGCTCCTGCTCCTGCTCCTGCTCCTGCTCCTGCTCCTGCTCCTGCTCCTGCTCCTGCTCCTGCTCCTGCTTCTGGTTTTAGGTAGTAACTCCTGCTCCTGCTCCTGGTTTTAGGTAGCAACTCCTGCTCCTGCTACTGCTCCTGGTTTTAGGTAGCAACTCCTGCTCCTGCTCCTGCTCCTGCTCCTGGTTTTAGCTACACCCTTAACCCCGCGGGTTAGAAATCCACATTTCTCCACGTAAAAGTGTTGAAAACGCGTCAAATTCGGGTTGCACATAGAGGAGTCCTGTAGCTATTGATTTGTTCTGTTCGCTAATTTTTATATCATCCGTTACGGAGATACAGTTCAACAAACTACAGGCACGTTTTCCCGCTTCATTCGCGCCAATGATTTTGGCAAATCGTGTCCCGCTCAGTGAATGGGAAGGCGGTGATTATATCATTGGCGCGAATCAAGCGGGAAAATGTGCCTGTAGTTTGCTCAACTGTATCTCCGTAACGGATGATTCAGAAACTAACGAACAGAACAATCAATAGCTACAGGACTCCTCTATGCACACTCCGAATTTGACACGTTTTCAACACTCGTACGTGGAGAAATGTGGATTTCTAACCCGCGGGGTTAACGATTGTTGTATAAACGGCACGGAAAATGTGTAAATCACAAAAATCGATTTTCATACAGAGAAATGGTGTGGGAACAAGTGTACGGAATTTGAAGGAAAAAGTAGTACCTTCGCGAAGATGTGTTGTTTAGTACAACGTGCAATTTTTATAGTGATAAAATTATAACCCCACAAGCCCGATTTTGCTGGACACTGTCCCATATTAGTGTCCAGCAAAATCGGGTTATAATTTTATCACTACAAAAATTGCATGTTACACTAAACAACACATCTTTGCAACTGTACAAACTTCCTTTCAAGTGTCGTACACTTGTTTTCACATCATCTCTCTATGTTTTTATCCATTTTGAAGCTCTAATTATTTTCCATGGTGTCATTGCAAAGATCGCTACTCAACAGGTTAGAATTCCTCATTTCTCCACGTACGAGTGTTGAAAACGCGTCAAATTCGGATCGTACATAGAGGAGTCCTGTAGCTATTGGTTTGTTCTGTTCGTTAATTTCCATATCATCTGTTATGGAGATACAGTTGAACAAATTACAGGCACGCTTTCCCGCTTGATTCGCGCCAATGATTTTGGCAAATCACGTCCCACTGAGTGTATGGGGATTGATTGGGGAGGCGGTGATTATAACATTGGCGCGAATCAAGCGGGAAAACGTGCATGCAGTTTGCTCAACTGTATCTCCGTAATGAATGATACAGAAACTAACGAGCAGATAGTAACAGGACTCCTCTATGCACACTCCGAATTTGACGCACTCATGCGTGGAGAAATGTTAAATTCTAACCTATTGGATTAGCGATCTTTCCACTGACGTCATGGAAAATTATTAGAGCTTAAAAACATAGAAAGATGATGTAGGAACATGTGTACGAAATTTGAAAGGAAAAAGTTGTACCGTCGCAAAGATGTGTTGTATATAACATGCAATTTTTATAGTGATAAAATTATAACCCCACAAACCCGATTTTGCTGGACACTGTCCCCTATTAGGTAGTTCAAAGCACCCCAGAAATGAACTCAAAAATTTAAGACCACGTAACGGTACAATTTTTGGCACGGGTTTTTCACAATTGTTAAGAGATCCTTAGCAAAGGAGCCTATTGGTACGCTAAAGATGCTTTAGCAGGCTTGTATGTGTGGATTATGTCAAAGGTAATACCTTTGGGCACATCTTTAAATAGTTTACAAGTGGGGAGATCGTGTACTGGGCAACGTACGTACCGCTCAAAAAACGGACTAATTCCATCGAATGAATACGTACCTTATTCGTCCAACAACGCGCTTGGTATCCACTAAAACTCATTCTTTAAACACTGTAGCGTTTATTATGACAGTTTCACGTGTTTTGGTGTAGGCGCAAGGTGTTTCCCAGATGGCGCAAAATTCCCTATTCAATAACCAATAGATTGATACTGCGTACATGAATTGCTTTAGCGTTGTTTTTGAAGTACCAAAAACTATAAATACGATATCAGAGAAAGGTTTTCACTTACATGTATACTTACCATTCCATGAAGACATTCAGGGACTTGGTTGTATTTGTGGAACCTTATCAGGCATTAACGATGACAACATTCCGGCCAGCTTCAAGTACCATTTATATGAAAAGGATTGTTCTACTTTCCAGGGCACCAGTGGCACCGCACCACTACATCAAAACTAAGTCAAATATGTTGCCAGGGCAAGCAATACTGAAGTAACTAATAGTGTCATAATTTATTTATTTTTTGGAAGTAATTGAGATGTACATGTCATGTGTCTTGCCTTAGCCCAACCCAGTACCATCACCTTTGATTCAGCCAGGCCATTCCATATTGCACCAAATATCAGTTAAGCATTATTACTGAATAGACTGAAAAATCATCACTGACCCCCAGATGAGAGCTCTCTCCAAGAAAGGTTTTTAAATTAAATTCACCTTAGAACTGAGAAAACTCAGGCTCAATATCTTAAGGAAAGCTTTAAAGGAGTGGAAAGTCCAAAATAACAAGTTTAAGGAAAATATTTATTTCTGTTCTGGAATGATAGACGAACTTGTTTCTGATGCTAAGTGACTGGGTTCCAGATGATGAAGAGGTGATCTTGCATGAGTTTTGTTACCACTTTTGACTTAATTTATTATATTTGCTTAATCATGTATATGTATGTAGAAGTGCTCTAATCCTATTTTGTCATGCAAATTGTATGCTTATAGAGCGTTGCATAGTAAGAAAAATATGTTTTTATAAGATACCAAGAGCCTCTATAGGATCAGAAAGTTAAATTATGAATATATATATATATTTACTTTACCGCATTACATCGCTTAAAACCATAACCGTGCCAATTTTATATTTACCGCACCATTGATTAGTATGGACTACCGCGTCTCTTTTTTTTGGTTACAAAACGTTGATTATTGTTCGTAATATGAACGATATCTGCACATATGATGTACCATTATAATGTATTTTCCACGCTCTTTCCAGCTATGCTAATTTTATAACTTGAATATCTATTTTTAAAATTCGTGTAAACTACCTACCCATATATGTATATATGCGAGTGGCAATTTTGTCGGAAACTGTCCGACAATATGTTGACATAAACACACTTTAAAATACTAAATTGCTTTGGTGGGTAATGGCCCTGGCAATGGCTTGGATGTGGGTGAAGTTTAGCCTGCCATATATTTCAGCCAAGACTTGACTCTTGTGGCAGGAAGAAGTGGTGGCAATGCAGGATGTGAGGTGGGAGAAGGTGGTGTGAGCTTCTGGACACAAACCCATCCCAGCTAAGAGCACTTAGGGTCATTGGCTCTGTGTTTTCTCACCTCTGCCTCAAGTGCACTGACATGCTTGCCTCAGGTAGAATGGAGACAGACATGTGTGCATGTGTTTTACTGTGTGTGTATGTCTCTGTGCACACATGTTTGAGGGTGGTGCATGTGTGCATATGTGCATGTGTGGGGCATGTGTATATTTGTGTGTTGGCGTGTGTGTGTGTGTATTGCTCTCTCACCCGCGCCTGTGAGGATTTTGCATTGGATTTTATGCTGTGTATGGTTTGCTTTTTACAGGATTGGGACTAAAGCCAGCTAAGGAGAGGAATGTAGCAAGGTTTGTGCCACTCGTATCCACCCCTCCCTTGATGCTGGGATCAAATACCATCTCACAATAAACTACAAGTATATGTGCGTGAGAATCCTCCAGCCAGAGAGATGGTCATGAAACAGACCAGCAGTGTCTATCCTACTCCTCCCAAGATATTGGAGGTATGTGGGCATGTAGGGGATAGGCGTATGTCAGTGGACATGTGTGTGTATACATCTGAGAATGGAAGGGGCATAGCAGAGGTGGGAGGTGTTTTAAAACAACATGTTATTAAGTGTAATCAGATGTTAGTGGAAGGTTCAGTGTACAGAGGGTGTTGAAATAAGGCGTCGGTGGATAGTGCTGAAACAGTGTTAATGTAGTATGTTGAAGTAATCAATGTGTGTGTGTGTCTCTCAATCAAAGGTGGTGAATTTGTGGCCAACCATGAAGCTGAGTCTCACCTTTGTCTCAAGTTAAACACAAAGTCCTAGATCCAGGAAGTTGAAGGTGTGAGCATTGGGGAGGGGTCTAGGATGGGAGGAGCCTCATTATTGGGGGAAGGGTGTAAGGTGGGAGGAGGCTGACTGTTGGGGGTGCATGGGAGGAATGTCTAGGATTTGAGGCTGTGAGTATGGGGAGGATTTGAAGCTGCATGTGATTGTAGGGAGGGTCAATCCAGGGCTAGACAGACTGCAGTTGGTTGCTATGCTTTAGATTGTGTTGCAACTTCACAGTTGTTGTGTCCTAATATGAAAAGCAATGATTTACATGTAGGAATACGCCCTGAATGTTTTCTCACATAATTGCTCCTTAGGTGAGCCCTTACTTTGCTCTCATAGATCTCGCAGGTTTATTTGTGGTATCACATTAATGCTCTTCTAACCTGTTTGTTTTAAAAGGCACTTTTGTTTTGATGTTTGTTTCAAAATAAAAAGCCTGACTATCGGAACCACAAACGGTTGAACATCAGGACGCCATGTTTTTTATTTTTTAAACACCAAAATAAAAATTAGTGTTGTTTATTTTTATTTATTTATTTATTTCTTCAGGGACAAAAGAAACCATAGAACCAGGCTGGAGACTATGGCCCTGCATGATGTATGGAGGGTGTATGTGTGTGCGCGCGTGGTTTGTGTGTTAATTTGCTGCCCTTTCTTGTTGGACAGTGCCTTTTATTTTAATTTTACCCTATATACAGGCATCATCTTCATATATTGTTACAAGTTGTGGTGATGTGCAGCCTCCATGAAGGAACACTCCTTATTATGTGTACTTGTTGTACGCTTGTGTGTACTTGTCAGTTGCACGCTTATTTTATACAAGTATTGTTATTATTACCGTTATGAAACGACTATAGCTGCCTCTGCGTAGGAATGAAATCACTGATCTCAACCGAAACTGTGAAATCACCGATTTGTATGGGTGATTTAAACCGTTTATATAATCGGCGAAATCACCAATTTTTACGGGTAATTTCACTCGTTTATATAATCGGTGTGAACGCCATAGCTGAATTGGTGTGTCTATTGGCGTAATACATTCACACCAAAGAATAGGGGGCCTTCACACTTTTTTATTTGCTGTGTATTCCCTGGATTTACAATATTTTAGACGGACCGTATTCCCTAGCCCTAGGCCCGGCCTAGCCTAGGGAGTTGGGTCCGGAGGGGGGGACGTATTCCCTTAGGGGAATGCCGGACTGGAAATTGGGCCGGACCGTATACCCTATGACACCGGCAAAGAGTATCAGTGGAGTCGTGTAGTAACGTGTAGAAACAACATAAAAAGCAACATCGCATTTGAATTGAAACTCTTTACGTTCCCTTGTCTTCCCATTTTTAGCGTTCTAGACTCACCCCAAATTTTACAAGCTATATGTACCGAGGAGCTAGCTAGATGCTTGTAACAGTGTGGTGATTACTTGCAACCCCAAAATAATCGTCACAATGAAGCAATCACATGCCTCATCTACATCAATCCGTCAGCTGTCTGATTCTATCCATGCACCAATATTATTAAAAAGTCTTTGTTACGTTTCTTAGACTTTGTTACGTTTGCCAAAGATTCAGAACTATCAGCACATTGCTTCACAGATTGTTACACACAAGAACACCGACATCGATATCAATTTATACAAGATCTAAATTTAGAAACTTGATGTCTCCATGCATAGTGCAGCTTCTCACATATTCGCCTACACTTCATTTGGAAGTATGATGTCAGTGAGCCAGTGTTTCGTAGAACATCCCAGTAATTAAAGCCACAATATCACACATGATCCATGAGCTATGTACAAATCTTGTTGCTGCCAGTGTTAAACCTGCTGTACCTTCTACAAAGATCTTGCAGGATCAGCTGCTTTCAATTAGGATATTTGGATGGAGCTGAAATTGATAGAAGAGTGCAGTAGATTTTGGATATGGAGCCTGCTATACCCCCTAACCCCCCCCCCCCCCCTTCCCCCCTTCAGGAGTTCCCCCTGGATCCGGCCTCAATCCGCTACTGCGAAGCTTACTACAACCAACCGTTGCTCTAGAGCTGGAATATCGAATAACGCTAGTCTAATCGTAGCCTAGTTTGACGTCCATTTTGAAATCACCCAAGATTTCAAATCAAATATTCAAACTGCAATCCGATTGTCCTGTTAAAAATCCAACGGCGGGAAAACCCAATGGTTACAAAAAAGCTCCAGATCCTCTTTCCGCATGTAATCCATACGTACTGCGGTTAAAGGGTCTGGGTACGAGACTAAAAAAATACTAGTACCAGTCGTAACTAACTATACGACCGTTTAAGTGTCACGTCCTGAACCAGAGCCGCATACTCATTCTGTGATGGAGCCTCATACTGTAAGTGACGAATCAATTACTTATGCAGTAGTTTTGACTTTCATTTTAACAGGCGCTACTGTGGCTTTCTTTTATATGGCTATCTTGTGTTGGAGTGAACGGTACGATGATTGCAAGGTGATGTTGTATTATGATCACGCAGTTTAGTATCGTCTCGGTACAGGTGCTACATGTTTCTCTTTCGCAATGTTAGGGTTAAAGACATTGCGTACATTATCCGTACCGTGTGCCTCTCCCCGGGTCTGTTAGTGGGGCGAGATTGCCTAGCCCGTTCAATCCCCAGAGCCACTTGCCATCCAGGTTATATTATTCAGTTAATGGCACAGACTGCAAATGTTTTAGTTAACACGTCAATTACAAAAATTTGGAGGGCTAATTAATATTCATAAGTCATGGTAAAACGATGCATAGGTAAGTATACACTAAAGTGTTTTTCTGTGCATTATTCATCAAACAAATGTTCCAAATACAGTGTGGCAGCTGGAATTATGGCTTACAATGTCATTTGCCAGTTGCCACTGCTTGAAGCCAGTCTGTATCATTTTTATGCACATGTAAAATCATGCACCAGTTTTAAGACTGCTGCTTGATGATAAATGACTGGTATACCTCAAGAAAATTTCTTCGAAGTCTTGCCAAGATTTTTTCCAAATTCTTGTGTAATATATTTTTGAAAGTATTCCAGTTTTTCTAGAGAACTATTGAACATCCTTATGTCATTAAATTGCAGGCATATCACTATTTTAACTTGTACAGGTTCAAGAGTTTCTAAAAAGTAATTCCCCAATGAGGCATGCGCGCTAATATGCTAAGGGGCGTGCCGCTTTATAATTTCTCGGGGGAACGCTTTTTACTAAGAAACTCTTTGACCTGTGCAAGTTAGAGGAGTGATATACCTGCAATTTAATGACATAAGGATGTTCAATAGCTTGCGAAAACATATTTGGAACAAATCTTGGCAAGACTTAAAATAAATTTTTCTTAGGCCGGAGTTGGGGTATACAACTAGAGCCAGCTGGTGTCTACATTACTTGGGGCAGGCTCGGGAAGAAACACCTGATGTTGGAAGATCAACATTTGGAAATTCCAAATTATTTTATAATCTTTCAACTTCCTAGAAGGCTGCCAGGGGTGGATTTTGGGGGGGGGGGCCCCCCTTTCCTATATGTAGAATGACATAATGCATACTGTAGTCTATGCAGCATACTGCATGTTACTGTCCTTGGATTTGCAAACTTGCACATCGTTCTAGCCAAGGGGGTCTATATCGATCTAACTTAATAGACAAACGAAATTTAATTTTGCATGTGCGTGGTTAGTTAATATTTAATCGCACAATTGATCATATGGTGTGTGTGAGCAGGAATTGAGGTAAGTGATCAAAAGACGTGTGAATGTGATGGTTTCCCTAAAAGGTAGCTATAGAGTTAAACAAGCTAAAAATACTAATACTATAGTAAAGAGTGTTTAGACCGTCATGTAGCTAGTGCATGGCCACGTGCACGCTTCTGTCACAAATTCACAACAGCTTTGCATCACGAATTTAATTGCTGAGTAGTAGGAACCTGAAGAGTTTTCTCGTCTCTATCCATGCAGGCTCTAGTAATCCAGATATCGTGTGATGTATGTATTGCCGGGATATCACTGTGAATTAAAAGTATGTTCATTTTCATGTTAAATAAACGCAAAAGCAAAAAAGGCAATGTGGAATATATTTATCAGACCCCCAAAATCCTGGATCCGCCACTTTCTCATTCTAAATATACGGGTGACTGTATTACAAATGTATGTACTATAGTGTTACATAAAAAGCAACGAAGCATTCAACATAATTATATAAGAATATGATACATGACAAGCACAGAGCTACATGTAGAGTCCTATCTATATAAAATTATGTTAATACATATACACTACCCCTACACTAGCTATCGTTTCCCCACTTCTCAGCCAGCCTCTTCTGTGCTCTTGGGACCGTATCGCCTAGCCTTGCGGAGGGAGAATTTAGACAAAGGTGGGCAAACTGTTTCAGAGGCCTGCGATTTTTTGAAGAAATGATTCGCAGCACCTTCCACAGTAGAATCCGAGTGATGTCGCTCTTCCACGGCGGTAATTGGCTTGTCAAAATCGACAATGCTTTTCTGCCCTTCCAAGCTCAACCCTTCATCTTTGTCCTCACATATATCTAACCCTTCCAGATCGATGTCAAAATTGCCTGCATTCAAGATGGATTCTAAAGCTTTATACGTTTCCCACTTACGAAAGAAAGCCTCTTTCGCTCTCTTTTTGGCCCCTGAAGATGAGGCAAATGAAAAGTAGAGCACCTGTTCTTCTTCTGCTCATCGCAAGGCTCGCTGTGCTGCAATTTGAATTGCGCGCTCTTTTGGCTCATCCGAAAACCAGGCTGTTCTCGAATCAGCAAAATCAGGGTCATGTAATAGACCGTCATCCTCTTCATCAACATCAGAACAGCCGGAGTAATCCCTGAAATCGACCACCTCGTCATATTCAACTACCCCAAAATCGTATTTATCGTCGTCTTCATCATCACAAGCCGCCATTTTTTCATTAACTATCTTGCAATACCGGAATGTGTTTTATTATTATTATTATTATTACTTTTTATGTCCGTTTACTACCACGTAACTTTAACATCAATGTTTATACCCTTTATAAATAATATGCTGGCCCATAAGTTTGGGGGGGCTTAAGCCCCCCCCCCCCAAGCCCCTGCCCCCCCCCCCCCCCCTTACTACGACCTTGCAGTATATATCAGCAATCATTGACGTATCCATGTTTCTTTGGAACTAAGTGTATTGTAATCAGTTTTTAATTATGCTTCACTGCACATGAAGTACGTGCACACTGCCTCATCCTGACAGTCTTATAGTTTGCGTGGTAACTGGATCTGGGCTTGCTGTGCATCTCTTAACCTTTCCTTCATGAGTTGAAATTGACTCTTATATAGCCTGCTATTTACTCAAGGTAGAACTTGTTTGTGTCTGCTGGAACACAGTTTGCTTCAGGCAATGTCACGAAACTATTGATATGCGAAGTTCAATTCGAATGAAGCTTGGTATAGCTGTCAAAGTATTAGGAAGTGCTTTCCACGGACCCTCCGTCCAATGATAGCTTTGACAAGAATATCCAATGCTTCAATTGCATTTTCATCTGCTGGCAAAGCAGTTCCCATTTCATACATGATAGATGTAGCTCCTGCCAACTATGCTAAAATTTATGTTGCACATTGCAAGGCACTTTTTACCAAGCAAAAGCACATATATTAAGCCAAAAATTACACACGTCTGAAAGAGGATGAATGCACTAAAAAGGGAAAACTATTCAGCAAACCATTCATGGGAGAAATCAGTACAAGAAATGTTAAACATGTAACCTTTGCTTGCATAAGTTATGTCACTGTGCACTTTGGTTATAATACACAAGCACCTTCCATTTCATTGAATCTTTACCTTTTCCCTCTTTCATTTACTATCAACCGTGGCATTATACTGTAACTGCTACTTGTATAGGGAAAATGGCCATGTATCAATTAATTAAAACAACGTAGTTTATACAAAAGTAGTCACTTTGGGTAGTTCACCCATAAGCAACCACTTTTTCCTTAATTTGGTCGAACTGTTTAAATCCACACTGTTTCAGGCAATTGGAAGGAAACTATATCAAACGTGTATAGCTGGAGCTTTGTAATGACCCTCATAACTTGCCGCCAACTGTTATTTTTGGTATGTGCCATTAAAATATTCCACTGCATCCATGGATACATGACTGATAACCAATGTACTTTATTATTTAAAGCCAATTGAATAGCATGTTTGCAACACATATGTAAGGGGATATTAATGAGGGGGGAATTGAATGGCATCCTGCAAAGTGTCTAGAATTCCCCCATACCACCACCTTTTCTTTTCGTGTCTTAGTCTTGTGAAGTCGGAAGTAGTACTTCAATCAAAGCATTGTGTTATTCACTCAGAGGAATGTTTACTGGTTGCATTGTAGTTTATTTGATTGCCCTTCCTGTAGGAAAGCAAGCTGCTTACGACATTGTATGTAAAAGTGGGGAACACAATCACAGATGTATATTGAAATATGACTAACAAATAATGAACTTAGCAAATACACCGTACGTACATTTGAATAAACTAAACCCTATGCAATAAAATTGAAATGTTCCCTCTATCACAGAGATGTATCTAATAAATTAAACCCTATGCAGTATAGAATTTGATGTCTAATTGTACCGAACGTCATCCTGGTGGTACATTTGTATACCGTGGTGTACAGAAATTTATTTTTTCCCCCTTTCTGCCAGTTTTACATTTGATGGTCGTTGCACACTCGTTGTACAGGTACTTTGGAGCTTGGCCCGAAATTGCCAAACTCTGATTCGTTTTCTCTGTGCCCGGGTTGGTGCATCGAAGTGAAGATATTCGATTGCGATACGCTGCCACGCATGATTACGATAACGGTGGTAACTCAACAAGACTTGACCTAGCGTGGCTGAAAAACATGTTAAGGATGTTTGAACCATGTTTAAATCCTAGACATGTTTTTTTAGCCACGCTAGAATGAGTTTGGTGAAGTTACCAAAGTTATTGTAACTACGCATGTCGGTGTATCACAATCGAATAGCTTTGCTTTGACGCGTAACTTGGGATCAGAGAAAAAGAATTAGAGCTTGTCAATTTCGGGCCAAGTTTCAAAGGACCTGTACAATGAGCATGCATCATCAAATGTAAACTGGCAGAACAGGAATAAATGTATGTTCTTTACACCATGGTAGACCCCCAGGATGATGTCTCGTACATTAAAATTTTTCTTCATCACAGAGATGTACCTGATTATACATCGATCACCTCCATGCCACTTAATGTACACATCAGATTTCAATATACTAATGTTGTTTTCCAATGGCATCTAGATTTCACCAAAAAAACTCAAATCAGTAAGGGGTCACAATTTTGTGTAATAATTGTCTATTAGACTTCCAACCCAATGGTTAGATATTAGTTATATATGTGACAGTGTCCAGCAAAATCGGACTTGTGGGGATATAATTTTATCACTATAAAAATTGTACGTTATACTACATCTTCGCAACGGTACAAACGTTTCCTTAAAAATTTTGTACACTTGTTCCTACATCATCTCTCTATGTTTTTTGTCCATTTTGAAGCTCTAATTATTTTACATGCCGTCAGTGAAAAGATCACTAATTCAACAGGTTAGAATTCTTCATTTCTCCTCGTACGAGTGTTGAAAACGCGTCAAATTCAGGTTGTACATAGAAGAGTCCTGTAGCTATTGATTTGTTCTGTTAATTAATTTCTATATCATCCGTTATGGAGATACAGTTGAGCAAACTACATGCACGTTTTCCCGCTTGATTTGCGCCAATGATATAATCACCACCTCCCCATACACTGAGCGAGACACGATTTGTCAAAATCATTGGCATGAATCAAGCGGGAAAACATGCCTGCAGTTTGTTCAACTGTATCTCCATAACGAATGATATATAAATTAATTAACAGAACAAATCAATAAAGAGATTGTGTGAAACTTGAAAGGAAAGGTTGTATGGTTGCAAAGATATGTTGTTTACTGTAACATGCAATTTTTATAGTGATAAAATTATAGCCCAATTTTGCTGGACACTGTCCCATATACTGCAGTTCTGGGTTTATTTTTTGGGGTGTAATTTGCATCAATGGTCTTGTTACTTCTCACCAATGGCATCGGTATGAACCACAAAGATAATAAAGAAAGCATGCAGGGATGCAATATCAATTCAAGTGTTCATTTACATTTCTTCTGTTGTACAGCTTCCTGCCCATCACTTAACATCAACTACCCTGCAAGGAGAACTCTCCTCTGTCCTGGGGACAGCATCACCTACACCTGTGTCCTCAATTCTCCTTATTATGTAGTGCATATGCAATGGACAGGGCCTGCCTTCCAATGTACCCCTGCTGGTCTTCCTAGGAATGCAATCACATTCTCACAATTACAAGGTTTTTCTGATCCAGCGGTAATAACATGTGGTAACTTCTCTGCTGTGATGACCAACGTCAGTGGAACATGCTACACCTCTGTCCTCACCATACCCACTCCTCAATATTACAATGGGACGACGATCCAATGTAAAGATGGTACTGATGGAACTGTTTCAGGCTCAGACACACTGGATATACAGCTAGCAGGTAATGATTCCATAAAACAATCCCCAGAGTTTGGTTTTTGTCAATCTATAGTAGGTATATTAAATCTCATTTGATCGTCTCTACCAGGATTGGTGACTTTTACATGTCTATATGTATGTAATTGTAAAGGAACTGTTGGCAATAGTTCATTATTTTATCCTATATTTTCCCTACAGTTTCTCCTAAAAGCCTAGTGATTGCAATTCTGTTCAGGAGTACCAGCCCAACTTATGGTACAACAAACCTCACAATGGCCTGGTGCCATGATGCTGGGGGTGTTCCAACAAAATACCTCATCAGTATTAATGTTACTGGATATAGTCCTATTTCAGTCAACTCATCATCTATGACATCATATACATACACCTTCACTAACCTCAGCAGTACTCATGTGTACATGATCACTGTGATGGCCACCAACTGTGCTGGAAGCATCACTGTTAGTAGAACTGAAGGTTAGTGTAGACATCGTTTTACCATAAAGGTTATCAACCTAGCCATAACAACTGATGAGCAGATCTAGAAATTTTTAATAACACAATCACACCTGTGGGGTTATTCAAAAATGTGAGGCATTATACCTTAATATTCTATCCAAATATTTTCCTACAGCTTCCCTTAATAACTTGGTGATCACAAGTTTGTCCAGGAGTAGCAATCCTACTTATGGTACATCAAACATCACAATGGATTGGAGCCATGATGCTGGGAGTGTTCCGACAACATATGTCATCATTATTAATGCTACTGGATATGGTCCTGTAACAGTGAACTCAACATCTATGATGTCATACACGTACACCTTCACTAACCTCAGCAGTAGTCATGTGTACATGATCACTGTGATGGCCACCAACTGTGCTGGAAGCATCACTGTTAGTAGAACTGAAGGTTAGTTATGTGCTATGTTACCATTGAGGTTACCATCCCTGGGCAGATCCAGAAATTTAATAATCCATTATTTGTGTAGCCACACCTGTGGGGTCTGTAGTAAGTATCTGTATATTCAGCAAGGAAGATAAGGGTAGCTCCCAAGTGGGGTCAGGGATATCTGTTCCAATCACTTTTGAATTAGACAGAATCATCAGTGTTTCATTTGGATGTGCAATAGTTAATTTTACATCATGGATACTTCTTATAATAGTTCAAGAGCAATTACCGTACCTAAATGTGGTTGTGTACATGTCAAATTTTTCATGAACAGCACAAATCAGTACAAAAACAAGAATGTGTGTTCATTGTTTTAGTAGTTAGCTCCTTAATGTTTAATTTCCAGGGAAAAATCCTTATTTAAAGATGTCATTATTCTTAAATAAGGATCATATTTTAAACCAAGTAAGTAAGATAAAATAAATGCTATTGGTCAATTGTATAATACTGATTAGCCTCCATAACAAACTTTAAATGATGTCATTATGATTAATGTCCATGACCGGCATGTGGTAAAACAGGGATGAAATGGCACATCCTTATTTAAGGATTGACACCATCATCCTTAAATAAGGATCACAAGATTATTGACCATAAAAACCACAATAGTTTTAAAACTCTTGATTTTCTCTGATAGCCAGTTGATTCAGCTATACTCAAAACCTGATTCGTCAAAGAAATAACTTGTGGTTAATAAGTTATGCTTATTTACACCATAACGCTTAAAAATTAATATCAAGTATTTGTACAATGACGTGTACTGATGTAGATGCTCGCTTTTGCTCAAATGCCAGCATGGACGTACCATAGCTTCAGAGAGTTGGAGTGAACCTTAAGGCAGATAGCCATAGCCATGAGAGCAGTGTAGGAGTTGGAATGGACCCTATGGCACACAGCTACGAAACACCCCACAACAAAAAGCTATGGGTTAACCATATGTTGAGTACCCCATAGCAAACACCTATGAAGTGGACACTATGGCAGATAGCCATAGCTATCAGAGCAGTATAGTATGGAGCAGTGTAGTATGGAGTTCGAGTGGAGCCTATGACACACAGCACCCCACAGCAAAAACCTAGGGGTATGTCGCTCATAAAGTGGACCCAGCCATAGCTAACAGCTGCAGTGTATGGAGTTGGAGTGGACTCTAAGGCTATGGCACACAGCCCTCTACATTGTTGTACAGTTTTTTGTATGGCAGTGAACCCATGCTGTGTACTTTGTACATGTAGTAGCATGGGTTCACTTCCGTGGTGAAAGTCATTGATAGCCCTATCCACTGATTTAGGTTGTTCCTATTGCAAAGGTTTTTAGAGATGTACTAAAAAACAGTAACGACGTACATGTAAGTACAAGAGTTGCACTTGAACACTACACTAAGCATGTAGCGTCCACTCCATAGCAGACGAATACTAGGGTCTGTTTGATGCACGTGGATTTTACATACGATCCACTCCATAGGTGTGTTTGCTTTGATGTATTCGACAAAGGGTTATAGGGTTAACCCCCTAGCTTTTAAATGTCGGGTAGGTCCACACCAACTCCATAAGTATTAGGTACTCACCATACAGTTAACCTCATAACCTTTTGCTGTGTGAGCACTTTGTAGCTGTATGGTCCAGTCCAACTACATACACTTCTCCGACAGCTATGTCTATCTGTCATGAAATCCATTTTATAGGTGTTTGCTATGGGATACTCGACATAGGGTTAGCCCCATAGCTTGTTGTGGTAGAATGCTTCGAAGCTGGGTCCACTCCAAGTCTCTAACTCCACAGGTACATGTATTTCTTCTGTGATGTTCATTCCACAGCCTTAATTATTAGGCTGTGAAATTCACTGCATCTTAGATATATAAATAGTCTTCTTCGCACTGGGCTGTTCGAAATCGTCCGCAGTCAGACCTGCCAACTCTCACGCATTTCATGGGAGACTCACGCATTCACAGCGGAGCCACTCTCACGCACTTTCGCTAGCTATGTCCATTCTCACGCATATCCTTCTACGTCTTTGCAGAAATATTTTAACACCGCATCCATGAGAAACACGGGGAAATTTAGTCAATTTTGGGGCAAACTGAAAAACAATTAATTCCCTCTAGAAAGCATTGGTTTGAGATGCAAAAACAAAAGGAATCTGCCTCATAATGGTGCATGTAATGAAATCTCCATGCACAGATATACCATTGGCTCAAAATGTCACAGATTGCATAGTTGAGTGGTTCTAGCTTTTTCGCGTAAGAGACCTGAACAGACTTTTTTAAAGAACATATTCCTTCTAGAGTGTTACAAAAATTGCATAAAACCTATATGAAATGTTGTGAAAATGGTTTAAAATTGAGGCTCTAAGTTAAATACAGTAATCATCTCTCAAGGTACATGTAGGAGTGATATGCAGAAAACGGCATTACCACCAGTGAATTGTTGCGTGGGCAGACTTCAAGAATCTTTCTTCCCGTCTTACTAGATAACAGACCATGACTCTATCCAAGCAGGTACAGACTGGGTTTGTTGGTTAAGCTTGCTAAACTTGCCTCTGCTGGCAGTATGAATGGACGGACCATGAGCCATGCCATATCGCGAGCAAAAATGTCTTGTAACTTACTGCTGCAAAATGAGTACAATAGAAGCTTGAAAAAAGAAGAAAAAAAATGATGCACCCTCCTATAGTTGTGTAACCATGTTTAAAATGCAGTAATACACAAGATAAACATGACCCAGTAAACTGTACCCAAGGGCATTTTCCACATCTAAAACTTGGTACCGGTTCGACCTTTTCGTGCAACAGGGAGTCATTTATATAAGACCATTCCAAAAAAAGTATAAATTACTCTTTACAAATGGGTAACCTTTCTGATTATATATTCTTTCCAACCAAAAAATTATCGGAGGGAATATTCAATATCCACAATGCCCCCAAATTTCCCCGCGTTTCTCAGGGATGCGGTGTTATTTTATTACTTCTGTCTTCGTTTAACCATAGAGTTGAAGGATTGGGAACTGTGCACGTGATACATAGACTTGCGCGACGACTCGAATGTTGATTGTGTATTTAGTTAACTTGCTTGTTGTACATCAACTGTATTTTTGAAAGTAATGGCCTTTTAATCATCACCTGTGATAGAGTTGTGCGCGGCTATGTTAATGTAGGTAGTTCCAAAGCGGAAAGTTTATCATCTTTGATGCTCATGCATTACAACCCTAAAATTGCCCATTCTTCCACAAAATCATGCCCAAGCTCAAGCAAGTTATCAAAGCACAGTTGGCAGGTCTGTGCAGTACAACATTACATGCACCGCCTTACAACAAAGTCTGGGGACTGTACATAGAACCATCAAATCACATGACTTTATTTCCTCCAGCTGTGGTGGTGGATATGCCCCAGCCCACAGGATGTAGTTTAATATTCATGTACTCCGGGGAATGGAAACAGTTTCGTCTTTATATAAAGGCGCGATTCAAGCAGTTACTTTGCAAAGCCATATCTCCGTAACAGGTAACATAAAATTTAACGAATGGATAGGTATAGCCCTACATCGATTTGATTACTCCTACCTAAAGTTATGGCGGGTTTGAACCCGGTGGGGTATCGAACGTTGCAATTATTGGCTCGGAGCAAGTGCAAGATTCCAAATTGTGTTTTACCATAGAGATATGAAGTGTTGAAAATAGAAAGTCAATCTCGTTTAGCATTCGGAAGATATAGCGATTCAAACAAAAAGCATTTTTATAACACAAATATTTTATAATGTTATAAAGCATAGGAAGTTTTCGCAGAAACTGTCCCATTTAATTCTAAATAACATCACTGCTACTTTGAGTTATGTTCAAAAGTAGATAAATGGTTTTACATAGGAAAGTTTCTTAGGCTACATGTAAATGGTGGTTGTATGGGGCGAGATAAAATGTACAAAAATAGGTTCCGTCTTTTGGAAATCCCAATGTTTCAGATCTTGTCCGAACCACTTGTGAGCTCTGTCATACAGAAAGCGATGCCAAATTTGCAAAGGGATCAGTAAATCTTCATCCAATTGTACAACTTTGTCTTCTGCAAGCTAATATAAATCTTGAGCTTGCTATTTCTATGTTACCTGGATACATATATATATAGGCAGGACATTTTCATTTAGCACAAATTGGGGGGGGGGGGCATTTTACCTTAGAAGGAGACATTTTGCCCTAGTGTAGAATATCTGGGGAGACATTTTCCACTAATGTGCACAGAGGGACAATTTACACTCTCACAACGGTTTAGGAACTGATTGCTTGTGTATCTTCCTCATTAACTATCCTGTCCAGTGTTATTAATTGTATTTGCGCGTGATTATTATTACCCTCGTTGAATCATACTTTGGAAATATTGAGTGTGTGTGTGTGTCTACTGAACAAATCCACGTCGATGGAGTGCCACCTGAATTTCTCTACACAGGTGTACTTTTTTATTAATGATTGCACAATGCAAGAATTTGAAAGAGAAAATTACCTGGGCATAGGACTGACAAGATTGGAGGGGTGGCAGTGTGTTTAGTGGCTCAGGGCTGGTAAGAGGCCCACTCCTGTGCTACTTCAGTTGATTTTTCACATTTCTAACCACATACAGAATATTCTTGAGTAGAACAGACGCATTAATGTAAATACATCCTGGAATACAATACCTGAGGATGTGTTTAGTAGTTTAAAGTTTAGACTCCATACGACTATTGAAATGTCTACTTCCACATTTGGTATAGTGATGGGCCTTGCTTTCATGTTCATGCATACACATGTACATGTAGATGTGATTCAGCTAAAAAAAGAGACAACTATATTTTATTGCACTTTGACCATCTTACAGTTTTTGATGACCTGCTTTTACCAGCATCACTAATATCTGCAAAGGCTACACTCATTCGAGCTTCTACAATATCCACTACCACCGACATGCTATCGCCATCAGGGTCATGTGAGTTATGAGGGCGAAGGGATGGGATGCGATGGGATGGGGGATATTGTGTTGTGATGTGTACTGTTGTCATTATTTACCCAACGATGGGCTCTAAATAATGCCTTCCATGCATACATGATTTCAGTTCACACCTAAAACAGTTAATGATAATATGTAAAATGTCATGCATTTCCCACAAATTAACCTCTTACAGATTCAGCTACATCTACCCTGACAGCAGACAGTTGCACACCTGCAGCTGGTTTTGCATTTTGCACATTTGATAATTCATTCATTGGATTTGTAGTTGGTATTTCTGTCTCTGTCAGCTTTGTGGTTTCCTTTCTTGGAATGTTGGTGGCTTGTATTCTCTGCTACATTTTAAGAAGGTCCAAAGAATCATACAAACCAAGTTCACATGTCGATCTTGCCAGAATGTATGATGAGGTGGTCACTAATAAGAAGACGAATGGGGATGTCATTGAGTGAAGTGCAAACATTACATATGTGACAGAACAAGTGTACATGTAGTGATATTATTGAGTCATGTCACATGTGCATTGCATGAATTTGTAAGTTGTATTTTTCTTACTAGGCTATTAAAAAACAAAATGTTACAACAGACCAATGGAGAGATGTTACAACAGACCAATGGAGAGTCAGCATACACTGCTAGGTGCAGTACGTCCTTAGTGCATCCTCCCTTCTCATCAATCCCTCCTCTTAAGAAAATGATATGCACTTGTCCACATTTACATTTGTAGTGAAAAAAATTTGTTACAAGATATAAAAATTTAATTTTAAAAATAAAATTGGTGATGTAGGATTTGTAGCAGCACTTGAGTAAAAAGTAAGGAAACAAGGAATTACAAATATTATGCATTCATTAAATTATAAATATTACATACCTACATTTAGCACAGAATTTCAGGCAGGTAATTTGCTAAATAATGTAGGTCTGTAATATTTATAATTTAATGAATGCATAATATCCGTAATTCCTTGTTTCCTTACTTTTTACTCAAGTGCTGTCTACAAATCCTACATCACCAATTTTATTTTAATCAAATTTTTATATCTTGTTTCACTCCTTTCTTTCCCCAAGGTGGGTTCGTACTTACACGTTGCATGCATGCATGAGAGCAAACAAAGAAAAAAGGGCAACCTTAAAATATAATATAGAGCATCACATCACAGCAGTATAGGACAGTTTGATCTGCTCACTTGCTATCGACATTAAATCACATAATAATCAAACAATTTCTTTCTTTTAGACAGCTAAGTATCTGAACTGGCATGTGAGCAACACCCAGTCTCTCAGCCAGGTTATTTTGAAAGGCGAGGGGACCCCTATAAAAGAAGTAGTAGTAGTGGAGGAACAAAATATTATGCTCAGACCACAAATGCCCTTACCCAGGCTCCAACCAGAGCATCATGATATTTAATGCCATTTTCTAATGCCTAGCCTAACACGCTTTTCATTAAACCGCTATGGATTACCAGCAACCAAAATTGGTTTATCAGGATCAACCTAAGCATAGCCCCCCCCCCCCCCCCCCCCCCCCCCGTCATGAAACTATCCTCACATGATTCAAAGCCCTCTTCTCTTGACTGAAGGTAAGCATGCATTTTCCATCAGGATTAATCACCTTAAATGTCTGTCCTTGATGTGAGGATGTATATGTTTAAGCAATTGGTCAATCACACCAAAGATGCTTACCAGATTGCTTGCCATTTTCATATGTGGTGGGCAAAAGGACCACCACTGAGTACAGCACAGAATAGGTCTACCATCATGGCCAAACTGTATGTCCATTATACCCAGCTGTGAGGGAGGAGGATGGGAAGTGACGGGAGGATGGGAAGGGAGGAGGGGAAGGGAGGAGGGGAAGGGAGGGAGGAGGGGAAGGGAGGAGGGGAAGGGAGGGAGGAGGGGAAGGGAGGAGGGGAAGGGAGGGAGGAGGGGAAGGGAGAAGAGAAGGGGAGAGGAGGGGAAGGGAGATGAGAAAGGGGAGAGGGGGGGAAGGGAGAAGGGAAGGGAGGAGAGTTGATGAGATAGGAGGGAAGAGGACGAGCAAAAGAGGGGATAGCAAGCACAACATCACGCCTGTATATATAGCTCGGCAACATATCCGTGGGACATAGCACACATAAACATACACATACACCCACCCTTCCAGAGTTGTCTACTCCTCATCCTGGTAGGATGGTGTTCCCTTTCCTCTTCTCCATCTCCACCTAATAACATTGGCCAAGAACAGCTCACAACTGGAAGACACACATATATGTATGAAAACAATATACCTTCCCCTGAGCAGCAGTGCTTGTGGCCATGTAACAAAACTTTGTACCAACTACTATGGGGTTAGTTCCAAGGATGCTCTATCATGGGAGAGACATGAGTGGGGTAACCAGTGCAGCTTGAATGAACATGCAACACCTGATTTGCTCTGGTCAGTCTGGTGGGGACCACCAGTGGACACGCATTTGTGAAGGATATTCCCGTTGATAGAGGAGCAACCATGCATGCACTGAACAGAACTCACTTATAAATGGTCCTACCAGCAGGCCATCGGCCAGCTTGCATAGCGTACTGAACTTATAATACGGGGGGGGGGAGATGCAAATAACATTGTAACTCGCAGACGACTCGCAAGAACACACGCAAAGGATATACCATTCCCTTGTGTGTGAATAAACATGGACATATTGCACCCAAACGGTATACTCCTACCTCGTAGGATTTCTTTACCTTTGGATTTGCCTGATATTATTGAGCTTGTTTGGAGGCTAAAATCAGTTCTCAATTTTGATCGTAGTAGGCCTTCACGCTATCCTTACGTTCCGGATCAAGCCAGTATAACCGTCACGTCAAAACTTTTAGAAAGAAAAGAAATGGGTACTATACACGTGTTTCTGGTGCAGTCCCTGGTGCTTCAGTGGTTTCTGACCTCAACATCAACCACAAGTTACTGCTGGATCTCCCTTTTATGGCTTCCAAGGCTAACGGCTAAAGATCGAAATTGTGTTCAGTATAACTCAAATTCGGAAAGTTATAGTACCAAACAAATTCGGCAGAAAGTTTCTAACTTGTCTCCTACAGTTCCTTTTCAAAACGGCGAACATTGCACTTCAATCATGACGAAGATACAGTGCAATAAACCTCTTATCCGAGCGAATCTTATCTTATCAGATCCAGATGGAGAAACTTTTTTTAGGTTCGAGTGTGGGAACGAGAGCGTTATCTCTGTTGTCCGAGCTTTTTAAGCGTCGGCAGTTTTACTACATCGTAGGTAATCGACTGCTGTATCCAAATACGCTCGCTAAAGTCCAACTGTACTGATTCTGAGGTGCAACGGCAACAGTGGAATCCGGTGTTTTGCTAATCGTATTCATGACACTTCAAATCCTACATAGGACCTACTAATGTAGGTCCTGATTGTGCAACACCCACCGTTGTATATTATTAATAATCGATTGCATATGTTTATACTAGTCCAATGCAAGAGAAAGCGACTCATTCAGAATGTTTGAGCTCGAGTGTATATAGACCTTTTTCATGTGTCACAAGATAATTAACCAGATCACGTGTAATACTGGTGGCGGCCATCTTGGTGCACAGGAAGTGATTGTAGCTATGGTATTGTGTACAGCTATTGAGTGTTACAAGCGTTCTGACCATGACAAAGATGTCTCATTCTATCGAATACCTGCTGTTATCAACCACATTGGAGGTGAGCATGAATGGGAGCTCAGTGAACGACGAAGAGACGGCTTCCTTGAATCCTTGCTGCTCTTTCAAGGCAAGACATTAATAAAGACGATGCTAGCACTTTATATCGGGAAAACCGGCTGCCCTGTAAGACAAATTAAACCCAGATTGGTTACTACGGTGGCCCGGTAGGTCGCGGCTGTCATGACGTGCACATACGCGATTTGCGGACGTGCACACATGCACATCTGGGATTTGCGGACTTGCACATACTCAATTTGCGGACGTGCACACATGCACATCTGGGATTTGCGGACTTGCACATACGCGATTTGCGGACTTGCACATACGCGATTTGCGGAAGTGCAATTGTTTCCACGTGGTTGCCACGTGGCAACCACGTGGCGAACACGTTGTAACCACGTGGAAACAATTGCACTTCCGCAAATCGCGTATGTGCAAGTCCGCAAATCCCAGATATGCATATGTGCACGTCCGCAAATTGCGTATGTGCAAGTCCGCAAATCCCAGATGTGCATGTGTGCAAGTCCGCCAATCGAGTATGTGCAAGTCCGCAAATCCCAGATGTGCATGTGTGCACGTCCGCAAATCGAGTATGTGCAAGTCCGCAAATCCCAGATGTGCATGTGTGCACGTCCGCAAATCGCGTATGTGCACGTCATGACAGCCGCGACCTACCGGGCCACCGTAGGTTACCAACCTTGCTTCTTGGTCACTGTAAAAGAGAAAGGGTACTTTAAAACTGCTGTACGAGGCGTGATGAAACGTCGAAAGGAGCAGCGCAAATGGACATAGCAGTTATGCGCTTTGATATCAAAATGGCTGCTGGTCGCGATGAAGTCCACGAAGAAGAAGTCTGTACATACTGCACTATAGCTTTTGAAGAGGGGGTTGTTGTATTCATAGTCAGACCATCAGGTCTGCTCGCACATGCATGTACCTGGTCAAACTAAGCATCACAACACAGCTAAAGTATTACTAGGCATAGCACCTCAAGGTGTATCAAAGTGTTGGGAAGGCTGAGTTAGTGACAAATATCCCAAATATCTAACAGAAAACCGGGAGATATATATTTTAGCTGACAGGGGGAAGGGGGGGGGGGTTGGATTTGATATAGCAGATTCTGTTGCAACAATGTCAACTCTACATTCCTACACTTACAAGAGATAAAATCTCAACTCTCAGCACTAGAAATTTATGAAACCATG
This sequence comes from Spongilla lacustris, assembly GCA_949361645.1. Taxonomy (NCBI): domain Eukaryota; kingdom Metazoa; phylum Porifera; class Demospongiae; order Spongillida; family Spongillidae; genus Spongilla; species Spongilla lacustris. The sequence goes on from OX442428.1 coordinate 4,687,055, forward strand.
CACAACCATTGCAAATATGAGTATATATTTTGAAAGGGTGATAATTAATGTGAAAACAGAAATACAGTATATTACAAAGTACAATTCATTCAGCCCTTGAGAATGCTTCATCTGCAATATAACATATCTTTGTATATTGTGATATACATGCATTTCTTGAACTTAATATGCATCCTTTAATTAATCAGGTAGTGAGAATCGGATGCTCGCATGTACGTCTTTGACCCATGCAGCCGCTAATAAACTGAAAGACTTATGAGCTTTCAATTGCTTCGAAGTGATGGGGTTTGTTTGCAGTACTAAATAGGATACCAAATCGTTGGCATACAACTCCCCGTTGGATGCCAGCGATTTGGTATTTGGGTGAATTAATAGCAGGATTACCAAGTGCAAGTTCAGCGGAGAATGGGTCCAACCTGTTACTGATGGTAATCTTGCTGATAGTGTATCATGCCTTAGCATCAGGGTTCAAGTTTTGTAAGCAGAATTAGTCGTCATAAGATGTGGACTTACGCCAGCTGTGCACCAAGATGGCAGCTTATGTAAATGACATCACTTTTAATGTAACTTGGTCACATGATGAAAAAGGTCTATACCTTGCGGTTATTTAATTTGTTATCATGTCTGATACTGCACCCCTTACATATATGGATGTCAGTGTCGCGTCGAAACAAGTTTTGATTTTATAAAGAATTTAAAAATCCTCTGTTAAAATCACTTTTACACCGCGTCCGTGAAATTCGAATGTTTTTTGGTCGAACTCAACTTTCTAAAAATTAGTCGGAACACCCCAATTGTCTGGAAAAGCATATTTTGTATACAGTTCAACTATCGCCAATACATTTGGCGTTGTTGTCTGCCTTATATCTATCATGGACACTTCCCTGTATGTGTTCAAAGGGACGCGGTTTTAAGTTTCATGGTCAGAAATTGCATGCCCTCATTAGTAATTCCTGACGCGTTATGAGGTTTTTCCCGTTTCATTACCGTGCACGCGTCCATTGAAATGTACGGAGGATGACACTCTTTTGATCACTGTAACTCAGGAAAAGATGCCCATGACAAGGAAAAGGAACTTTATGATGAAGAGGATCATAAGGTATACCTCTGTCGTTAAACAAAAAAATTAGCCCTCTCCCTGACGCTTCCTCATCAGAATTTCAGTGTTTCCATAGACATCTATGGATTTTGATTTCAAAAATGAGGGTTTTTCAAGACATTTATGCTTCCTGACGAAAATCCAAGCTAGATATCAAAAAGGAAAGACTTACTGCTGTTAGTAAAACCATTAGGGCTGGAGTGTGACATATTCTAACGTTCATGTTAGTCTCGCAAGCCAGACGTACTTAGTCGTCTTACGTGCGAGTGGACTGGGGACGAGTGAAACATTCTGGGAAGTACGTCTGGTTACTTTGGCCAGTGTTTACATGTCCAAAGGACAATCATGTCGCATGGCGGTGAAAATTTCATATCAGCGGTTTAATAACGTAACCTTCAGTCCAATAATAGCTCAGTCACCGTTCAGAAGTGTTTTCTGGGCTAACGAAGAGACCAGCTGAAATTTTCCGACTTTGATGTCAGATGATATGCATGGAAGAGGGAAATCACTCTGCTATTGGGTAAGCTCACAAAAACATCATTTCCTCTAATAAATCATCTGACAGCACACTCTTACAGCTCCCTGAGTTGTGCGTATCCCACAGCAAGCCAACAGCTGTACTGCTTCGGTAAATCGTAATATTATTAAATTCAGTGCCATCTCTTAATAATAAGCCGTTGAATAAACATTATGATGTAATTGGCATGTGGTAAAACACCTGCCTGCAATCTCATTGGGCTCAACCCAAGTTAGGTTTGTGAAAAGTAAACACTGGTCTAAGTAACCAGATGTACTTCCAGGTATGTTTACTCGTCCCCAGTCCGTCATATATCGTATGACTACATGTACATGTAAGTACGTTTGGCTTGCGAAACTACGTTCATGTCCCTTTTACCCTCGCTTCCCTGATCACTTTTATCATTAAGATTCATATGTCTTTGTAAATACCAATATTCAATAATAAATCGACAAATGCCGCGTGCGTGCCCTGCCGCGATGAAAGTTTTCAAACAAGAAGACACAAATCACCGACCACGGTATGAATCCTAGCAACGATGGTTCGATACTTGATACCTTGTTACACATGTGCGTCTGATTTCGACTTTTGTGCGTGTGCATGGGTGGCAATATAGATGCGATTGTACTTTTTTTTGGTAGTAGGCCTACTCGGCTGCTCTAACATTCTTTTTGTTCGGAGTGTTTTAGCTACCTATATGTACATGTACATGGATTCTAGAATGGCTTGTTTTGGTTGCATTGGTTTTAAAAGATTCGATTCCGGCTTACTCACCTATATTGCTAATTCTACCACAAGGAGATCGTGGATGTAATCCCTATAGCAAAGCCACATTTTTGCACCTGTTCTACCTTCATTAATATTTGTAAAGATGGGCATGCTCTTACGTGCAAACCTGACGCCATATATTTGGTAGGTTCTATTTTATTTGTTGCAACTAATAGTACTTACGTATCTGTATCTGTGCGTGTCTATATATTATTTCATCTCTGCAGAATGAAAACTACCAATACAGCAAAAAAAAAAAACCAGTTACACAGAGACGAACCTTATAAGAATATATCACGTGAGGAATACATGCGGTAACTTTTCAGCATCAATCAATTTAAATTTATTGACAAATGCAACCTACTTATTGCTATATCCATATGGGGAGGGTGGAAAGGGTGACAGCCTTGTGAAGGTGGAGGGAGGTAGCCTTGTGAAGATGGAGGGAGGTAGCCTTCTGAAGGTGGAGGGAGGTAGCCATGTGAAGATGGAGGGAGGTAGTCTTGTGAAGATGGAGGGAGGTAGTTTTGTGAAGGTGGAGGGAGGTAGCCTTGTGAAGATTGAGGGAGGTAGTCTTGTGAAGATGGAGGGAGGTAGTCTTGTGAAGGTGGAGGGATGTAGCCTTGTGAAGATGGAGGGAGGTAGCCTACTGAAGGTGGAAGGAGGTAGCGTACTGAAGGAGGGAGGTAGTCTTGTGAAGGTGGAGGGAAGTAGTTTTGTGACAGTGTAGGGAGGTAGTCTCGTGAAGGTGGAGGGAAGTAGTTTTGTGACAGTGTACGGAGGTAGTCTTGTGAACGTGGAGGGAGGTAGCCTAGTGAAGGTGGAGTTAGGTAGCCTTGTGAAGGAGTTTTGTGAAGGTGCAGGGCAGTGGTTTGTGAAGGTGGAGGGAAGTAGCCCTGTGAAGGTGGAGGGAGGTACACAATGTAGCCCTGTGAAGGTGGAGGGAGGTAGCCCTGTGAAGGTGGAGGGAGGTAGTTTAGTGAAGGTGGAGGGAGGTAGTTTTGTGAAGGTGGAGGTAGGTAGCCTTGGAAAGGTGGAGGGAGGTAGCCTTGTGAATGTGAAGGTGGAGGGAGGTAGCCTTGTGACGATGGAGGGAGGTAGTCTTGTGAAGGTGGAGGGAGGTAGTTTTGTGAAGGTGGAGGGAGGTAGCCTTGTGAAGGTGGAGGGAGGTAGCCATGTGACGGTGGAGGGAGGTAGTTTTGTGATGGTGTAGGGAGGTAGTCTTGTGAAGGTGGAGGTAGGTCGCCTTGTGAAGGTGCTTTGTGAAAGTGGAGGGAGGTAGCCTTGTGACGGAGGAGGTAGCCTAGTTAAGTGGAGGTAGGTAGCCTTGTGAAGGTGTTTTGTGAAGGTGGAGGGAGGTAGTTTTGTGAAGGTGGAGGGAGGTAGCCTTGTGAAGGTGGAGGAAGGTAGCCTTGTGAAGGTAGTTTTCTGACGGTGGAAGGAGATAGCATTGTGAAGGTAGTTTTCTGAGGGTGTAGGGAGGTAGCCTTGTGAAGGTCTAGGGAGGTAGTCTTGTAAAGGTGGAGGGAGGTAGCCTTGTGACGGTGGAGAGAGATAGCCTTGTGAAGGTGGAGGGAGATAGTCTTGTGAAGGTGGAGGGAGGTAGAATTGTGAATGTGTTTTGTGAAGGTGGAGGGAGGTTGCCTTGTGACGGTGGAGGTAGGTAGCCTAGTGAAGGTGGAGGTGGGTAGCCTTGTGAAGGTGTTCTGTGAAGGTGGAGGGAGGTAGTTTTGTGAAGGTGGAGGGAGGTAGCCTTGTGAAGGTGGAGGGAGGTAGCCTTGTGAAGGTGTAGGGAGGTAGTCTTGTGAAGGTGGAGGGAGGTAGCCTAGTGAAGATGGAGGTAGGTAGCTATGTGAAGGTGTTTTCTGAAGGTGGAGGGAGGTAGCCTTGTGAAGGTGTTTTGTGAAGGTGGAGGGAGGTAGTTTTGTGAAGGTGGAGGGAGGTAGCCTTGTGAAGGTGTTTTGTGAAGGTGGAGGGAGGTAGTTTTGTGAAGGTGGAGGGAGGTAGCCTTGTGAAGGTGGAGGGAGGTAGCCTTGTGAAGGTAGTTTTCTGACGGTGGAAGGAGATAGCCTTGTGAAGGTAGTTTTCTGAGGGTGTAGGGAGGTAGCCTTGTGAAGGTCTAGGGAGGTAGTCTTGTAAAGGTGGAGGGAGGTAGCCTTGTGACGGTGGAGAGAGATATCCTAGTGAAGGTGGAGGGAGATAGTCTTGTGAAGGTGGAGGGAGGTAGCCTTGTGAAGGTGTTTTGTGAAGGTGGAGGGAGGTTGCCTTGTGACGGTGGAGGTAGGTAGCCTAGTGAAGGTGGAGGTAGGTAGCCTTGTGAAGGTGTCCTGTGAAGGTGGAGGGAGGTAGTTTTGTGAAGGTGGAGGAAGGTAGCCTTGTGAAGGTGGAGAGAGGTAGCCTTGTGAAGGTGTAGGGAGGTAGTCTTGTGAAGGTGGAGGGAGGTAGCCTAGTGAAGATGGAGGTAGGTAGCCTTGTGAAGGTGTTTTCTGAAGGTGGAGGGAGGCAGCCTTGTGAAGGTGGAGGGAGGTAGCCTTGTGAAGGTGGAGGGAGGTAACCTTGTGAAGGTGGAGGGAGGTAGCCTTGTGAAGGTGGAGGGAGGTAGCCTTGTGAAGGTGGACGGAGGTAGCCTTGTGAAGGTGGAGGGAGGTAGCCTTGTGAAGGTGGAGGGAGGTAGCCTTGTGATGGTGGAGGGAGGTAGCCTTGTGAAGGTAGTTTTCTGACGGTGTAGGGAGGTAGCCTTGTGAAGGTGTAGGGAGGTAGTCTTGTGAAGGTGGAGGGAGGTAGCCTTGTGACGGTGGAGAGAGATAGCCTTGTGAAGGTGGAGGGAGGTAGTCTTGTGAAGGTGGAGAGAGGTAGCATTGTGAAGGTGTTTTGTAAAGGTGGAGGGAGGTAGTTTTGTGAAGGTGGAGGGAGGTAGTTTTGTGAAGGTGGAGGGAGGTAGTTTTGTGAAGGTGGAGGGAGGTAGTTTTGTGAAGGTGGAGGGAGGTAGTTTTGTGAAGGTGGAGGAGGTAGCCTTGTGAAGGTAGTTTTCTGATGGTGTAGGGAGGTAGCCTTGTGAAGGTGTAGGGAGGTAGTCGTGTGAAGGTGGAGGGAGGTAGCCTTGTGACGGTGGAGAGAGATAGCCTTGTGAAGGTGGAGGGAGGTAGTCTTGCAAAGGTGGAGGGAGGTAGCCTTGTGAAGGTAGCTTTGTGACGGTGTAGGGAGGTAGACTTGTGAAGGTGGAAGGAGATAGCCTTGTGAAGGTGGAGCGAGGTAGTTTTGTGAAGGTGGAGGGAGGTAGCCTTGTGAAGGTAGTTTTGTGACGGAGTAGGGAGGTAGTGTTGTGAAGGTGGAGGGAGATAGCCATGTGAAGGTGGAAGGAGGTAGTTTTGTGACGGAGGGAGGTAGCCCAGTGAAGGTGAAGGTAGGTAGCCTTGTGAAGGTGTTTTGTGAAGGTGGAGGGAGGTAGTCTTGTGAAGGTGGAGGGAGGTAGTCTTGTGAAGGTGGAGGGAGGTGGTCTTGTGACGGTGGAGAGAGATAGCCTTGTGAAGGTGGACGGAGATAGTCTTGTGAAGGTGGAGGGAGGTAGCCTTGTGAAGGTGTTTTGTGAAGGTGGAGGGAGGTTGCCTTGTGACGGTGGAGGTAGGTAGCCTAGTGAAGGTGGAGGTAGGTAGCCTTGTGAAGGTGTTCTGTGAATGTGGAGGGAGGTAGTTTTGTGAAGGTGGAGGGAGGTAGCCTTGTGAAGGTGGAGGGAGGTAGCCTTGTGAAGGTGTAGGGAGGTAGTCTTGTGAAGGTGGAGGGAGGTAGCCTAGTGAAGATGGAGGTAGGTAGCCTTGTGAAGGTGTTTTCTGAAGGTGGAGGGAGGTAGCCTTGTGAAGGTGTTTTGTGAAGGTGGAGGGAGGTAGCCTTGTGAAGGTGTTTTGTGAAGGTGGAGGGAGGTAGTTTTGTGAAGGTGGAGGGAGGTAGCCTTGTGAAGGTGGAGGGAGGTAGCCTTGTGAAGGTAGTTTTCTGACGGTGGAAGGAGATAGCCTTGTGAAGGTTTTTTTCTGAGGGTGTAGGGAGGTAGCCTTGTGAAGGTCTAGGGAGGTAGTCTTGTAAAGGTGGAGGGAGGTAGCCTTGTGACGGTGGAGAGAGATAGCCTTGTGAAGGTGGAGGGAGATACTCTTGTGAAGGTGGGGGAGGTAGCCTTGTGAAGGTGTTTTGTGAAGGTGGAGGGAGGTTGCCTTGTGACGGTGGAGGTAGGTAGCCTAGTGAAGGTGGAGGTAGGTAGCCTTGTGAAGGTGTAGGGAGGTAGTCTTGTGAAGGTGGAGGGAGGTAGCCTAGTGAAGATGGAGGTAGGTAGCCTTGTGAAGGTGTTTTCTGAAGGTGGAGGGAGGTAGCCTTGTGAAGGTGGAGGGAGGTAGCCTTGTGAAGGTGGAGGGAGGTAACCTTGTGAAGGTGGAGGGAGGTAGCCTTGTGAAGGTGGAGGGAGGTAGCCTTGTGAAGGTGGAGGGAGGTAGCCTTGTGAAGGTGGAGGGAGGTAGCCTTGTGAAGGTGGAGGGTGGTAGCCTTGTGAAGGTAGTTTTCTGACGGTGTAGGGAGGTAGCCTTGTGAAGGTGTAGGGAGGTAGTCTTGTGAAGGTGGAGGGAGGTAGCCTTGTGACGGTGGAGAGAGATAGCCTTGTGAAGGTGGAGGGAGGTAGTCTTGTGAAGGTGGAGAGAGGTAGCCTTGTGAAGGTGTTTTGTAAAGGTGGAGGGAGGTAGCTTTGTGAAGGTGGAGGGAGGTAGTTTTGTGAAGGTGGAGGGAGGTAGTTTTGTGAAGGTGGAGGGAGGTAGTTTTGTGAAGGTGGAGGGAGGTAGTTTTGTGAAGGTGGAGAAGGTAGCCTTGTGAAGGTAGTTTTCTGATGGTGTAGGGAGGTAGCCTTGTGAAGGTGTAGGGAGGTAGTCGTGTGAAGGTGGAGGGAGGTAGCCTTGTGACGGTGGAGAGAGATAGCCTTGTGAAGGTGGAGGGAGGTAGTCTTGCGACGGTGGAGGGAGGTAGCCTTGTGAAGGTAGCTTTGTGACGGTGTAGGGAGGTAGACTTGTGAAGGTGGAAGGAGATAGCCTTGTGAAGGTGGAGCGAGGTAGTTTTGTGAAGGTGGAGGGAGGTAGCGTTGTGAAGGTAGTTTTGTGACGGAGTAGGGAGGTAGTGTTGTGAAGGTGGAGGGAGATAGCCATGTGAAGGTGGAAGGAGGTAGTTTTGTGACGGAGGGAGGTAGCCCAGTGAAGGTGAAGGTAGGTAGCCTTGTGAAGGTGTTTTGTGAAGGTGGAGGGAGGTAGTCTTGTGAAGGTGGAGGGAGGTAGTCTTGTGAAGGTGGAGGGAGGTGGTCTTGTGAAGGTGGAGGGAGGTAGCGAAGGTGTAGGGAGGTAGTCATGTGAAGGTGGAGGGAGGTAGCCTTGTGAAGGTGGAGGGAGGTAGCCTTGTGAAGGTAGTTTTCTGACGGTGGAAGGAGATAGCCTTGTGAAGGTAGTTTTCTGAGGGTGTAGGGAGGTAGCCTTGTGAAGGTCTAGGGAGGTAGTCTTGTAAAGGTGGAGGGAGGTAGCCTTGTGACGGTGGAGAGAGATAGCCTTGTGAAGGTGGAGGGAGATAGTCTTGTGAAGGTGGAGGGAGGTAGCCTTGTGAAGGTGTAGGGAGGTAGTCTTGTGAAGGTGGAGGGAGGTAGCCTAGTGAAGATGGAGGTAGGTAGCCTTGTGAAGGTGTTTTCTGAAGGTGGAGGGAGGTAGCCTTGTGAAAGTGGAGGGAGGTAGCCTTGTGAAGGTGGAGGGAGGTAACCTTGTGAAGGTGGTGGGAGGTAGCCTTGTGAAGGTGGAGGGAGGTAGCGTTGTGAAGGTGGAGGGAGGTAGCCTTGTGAAGGTGGAGGGAGGTAGCCTTGTGAAGGTGGAGGGAGGTAGCCTTGTGAAGGTAGTTTTCTGACGGTGTAGGGAGGTAGCCTTGTGACGGTGGAGAGAGATAGCCTTGTGAAGGTGGAGGGAGGTAGTCTTGTGAAGGTGGAGAGAGGTAGCCTTGTGAAGGTGTTTTGTAAAGGTGGAGGGAGGTAGTTTTGTAAAGGTGGAGGGAGGTAGTTTTGTGAAGGTGGAGGGAGGTAGTTTTGTGAAGGTGTAGGGAGGTAGCCTTGTGAAGGTATTATTCTGATGGTGTAGGGAGGAAGCCTTGTGAAGGTGTAGGGAGGTAGTCGTGTGAAGGTGGAGGGAGGTAGCCTTGTGACGGTGGAGAGAGATAGCCTTGTGAAGGTGGAGGGAGGTAGTCTTGCGAAGGTGGAGGGAGGTAGCCTTGTGAAGGTAGCTTTGTGACGGTGTAGGGAGGTAGACTTGTGAAGGTGGAAGGAGATAGCCTTGTGAAGGTGGAGCGAGGTAGTTTTGTGAAGGTGGAGGGAGGTAGCCTTGTGAAGGTAGTTTTGTGACGGAGTAGGGAGGTAGTGTTATTAAGGCGGAGGGAGATAGCCTTGTGAAGGTGGAAGGAGGTAGTTTTGTGACGGAGGGAGGTAGCCCAGTGAAGATGGAGGTAGGTAGCCTTGTGAAGGTGTTTTGTGAAGGTGGAGGGAGGTAGTCTTGTGAAGGTGGAGGGAGGTAGTCTTGTGAAGGAGGAGGGAGGTGGTCTTGTGAAGGTGGAGGGAGGTGGTCTTGTGAAGGTGGAGGGAGGTAGCGAAGGTGTAGGGAGGTAGTCTTGTGAAGGTGGAGGGAGGTAGCCTTGTGAAGGTGGAGGGAGGTAGCCATGTGAAGGTGGAGTGAGGTAGCCTTGTGAAGATGGAGGGAGGTAGTTTTGTGAAGGTGGAGGGAGGTAGCCTTGTGAAGGTGGAGGGAGGTAGCCTTGTGAAGGTGGAGGGAGGTAGCCTTGTGAAGGTGGAGGGAGGTAGGCTTGTGAAGGTGAAGGGAGGTAGCCTTGTGAAGGTGGAGGGAGGTAGCCTTGTGACGGTGGAGGGAGGTAGCCTTGTGAAGGTGGAGGGAGGTAGCCTTGTGAAGGTGGAGGGAGGTAGCCTTGTGAAGGTGGAGGGTGGTAGCCTTGTGAAGGTGGAGGGAGGTAGCCTTGTGTAGGTGGTTTTGTGAAGGTGGAGGTAGCCTTGTGAAGGTGGAGGGAGGTAGCCTTGTGAAGGTGGAGGCAGGTAGCCTTGTGAAGGTGGAGGGAGGTAGCCTTGTGTAGGTGGTTTTGTGAAGGTGGAGGTAGCCTTGTGAAGGTGGAGGGAGGTAGCCTTGTGAAGGTGGAGGGAGGTAGCCTTGTGAAGGTGGAGGGAGGTAGCCTTGTGAAGGTGGAGGGAGGTAGCCTTGTGAAGGTGGAGGGAGGTAGCCTTGTGAAGGTGGAGGGAGGTAGCCTTGTGTAGGTGGTTTTGTGAAGGTGGAGGTAGCCTTGTGAAGGTGGAGGGAGGTAGCCTTGTGAAGGTGGAGGGAGGTAGCCTTGTGAAGGTGGAGGGAGGTAGCCTTGTGTAGGTGGTTTTGTGAAGGTGGAGGTAGCCTTGTGAAGGTGGAGGGAGGTAGCCTTGTGAAGGTGGAGGGAGGTAGCCTTGTGAAGGTGAAGGGAGGTAGCCTTGTGAAGGTGGAGGGAGGTAACCTTGTGAAGGTAGTTTAGTGAAGGTGAAGGGAGGTAGCCTTGTGAAGGTGGAAGGAGGTAGTTTTGCGACGGTGTAGGAGGTAGTGTTGTGAAGGTGGAGGTAGGTAGCCTTGTGAAGGTGTTTTGTGAAGGTGGAGGGACGTAACATGGTGAAGGTGGAGGGAGGTAGCCTTGTGAAGGTGGAGGGAGGTAGCCTTGTGAAGGTGTAGGGAGGTAGCCTTGTGATAATGGAGGGAGGTAGCCTTGTGAGGTGTAGGGAGGTAGTCTTGTGAAGGTGGAGGGAGGTAGCCTTGTGAAGGTCTGGAGGGAGGTAGTTTTGTGAAGGTGGAGGGAGGTAGTTTTGTGAAGGTGGAGGGAGGCAGTTTTGTGAAGGTGGAGGGAAGTAGTTTTGTGAAGGTGGAGGGAGGTAGTTTTGTGAAGGTGGAGGGAGGTAGTTTTGTGAAGGTGGAGGGAGGTAGTTTTGTGAAGGTGGAGGGAGGTAGTTTTGTGAAGGTGGAGGGAGGTAGTTTTGTGAAGGTGGAGGGAGGTAGTTTTGTGAAGGTGGAGGGAGGTAGTTTTGTGAAGGTGGAGGGAGGTAGTTTTGTGAAGATGGAGGGAGGTAGTTTTGTGAAGGTGGAGGGAGGTAGTTTTGTGAAGATGGAGGGAGGTAGTTTTGTGAAGATGGAGGGAGGTAGTTTTGTGAAGGTGGAGTGAGGTAGTTTTGCGAAGGTGGAGGGAGGTAGTTTTGTGAAGGTGGAGTGAGGTAGTTTTGTGAAGGTGGAGGGAGGTAGTTTTGTGAAGGTGGAGGGAGGTACATGTAGTGTTGTGAAGGTGGAGGGAGGTAGTTTTGTGAAGGGGAGGGAGGTAGTTTTGTGATTGTGGAGGGAGGTAGTTTTGTGAAGGTGGAGTGAGGTAGTTTTGTGAAGGTGGAGGGAGGTAGTTTTGTGAAGGTGGAGGGAGGTAGTATTGTGAAGGTGGAGGTAGATAGTTTTGTGAAGGTGGAGGGAGGTAGTTTTGTGAAGGTGGAGGGAGGTAGTTTTGTGAAGGTGGAGGGAGGTAGTATTGTGAAGGTGGAGGTAGGTAGTTTTGTGAAGGTGGAGGGAGGTAGTTTTGTGAAGGTGGAGGGAGGTAGTATTGTGAAGGTGGAGGTAGGTAGTTTTGTGAAGGTGGAGGGAGGTAGTTTTGTGAGGTGGAGGGAAGTAGTTTTGTGAAGGTGGAGGTAGCCTAATGAAGGTGTAGGGAGGTAGTTTTGTGAAGGTGGAGGGAGGTAGCCTTGTGAAGGTGGAGGGAGGTAGCCTTGTGAAGGTGGAGGGAGGTAGCCTTGTGAAGGTGGAGGGAGGTAGCCTTGTGAAGGTGGAGGGAGGTAGCCTTGTGAAGGTGGAGGGAGGTAGCCTTGTGTAGGTGGTTTTGTGAAGGTGGAGGTAGCCTTGTGAAGGTGGATGGAGGTAGCCTTGTGAAGGTGGAGGGAGGTAGCTTTGTGTAGGTGGTTTTGTGAAGGTGGAGGTAGCCTTGTGAAGGTGGAGGGAGGTAGCCTTGTGAAGGTGGAGGGAGGTAGCCTTGTGAAGGTGGAGGGAGGTAGCCTTGTGAAGGTGATGGGAGGTAGCCTTGTGAAGGTGGAGGGAGGTAACCTTGTGAAGGTAGTTTAGTGAAGGTGGAGGGAGGTAGCCTTGTGAAGGTGGAAGGAGGTAGTTTTGTGACGGTGTAGGAGGTAGTGTTGTGAAGGTGGAGGTAGGTAGCCTTGTGAAGGTGTTTTGTGAAGGTGGAGGGACATAGCCTAGTGAAGGTGGAGGGAGGTAGCATTGTGAAGGTGGAGGGAGGTAGCCTTGTGAAGGTGGAGGGAGGATGCCTTGTGATAGTGGAGGGAGGTAGCCTTGTGAGGTGTAGGGAGGTAGTCTTGTGAAGGTGGAGGGAGGTAGCCTTGTGAAGGTGGGGAGGGAGGTAGTTTTGTGAAGATGGAGGGAGGTAGTTTTGTGACGGTGGAGAGAGATAGCCTTGTGAAGGTGGAGGGAGGTAGTCTTGTGATGGTGCAGGGAGGTAGCCTTGTGAAGGTAGTGTTGAGACGGTGTAGGGAGGTTGTCTTGTGAAGGTGGAGGGAGGTAGTTTTGTGAAGGTGAAAGGAGGTAGTTTTGTGTCAGAGGGAGGTAGCCTTGTGAAGGTGGAGGGAGTAGCCTTGTGAAGGTGTAGGGAGGTAGTTCTGTGAAGGTGGAGGGAGGTAGTTTTGTGATTGTGGAGGGAGGTAGTTTTGTGAAGGTGGAATGAGGTAGTTTTGTGAAGGTGGAGGGAGGTACATGTAGTTTTGTGAAGGTGGAGGGAGGTAGTATTGTGAAGGTGGAGGAAGATAGTTTTGTGAAGGTGGAGGGAGGTAGTTTTGTGAAGGTGGAGGGAGGTAGTTTTGTGAAGGTGGAGGGAGGTAGTATTGTGAAGGTGGAGGTAGGTAGTTTTGTGAAGGTGGAGGGAGGTAGTTTTGTGAAGGTGGAGGGAGGTAGTATTGTGATGATGGAGGTAGGTAGTTTTGTGAAGGTGGAGGGAGGTAGTTTTGTGAAGGTGGAGGGAAGTAGTTTTGTGAAGGTGGAGGGAGGTGGTTTTGTGAAGGTGGAGGGAGGTAGCCAGTTGTGAAGGTGGAGGGAGGTAGCCTAATGAAGGTGTAGGGAGGTAGTTTTGTGAAGGTGGAGGGAGGTAGCCTTGTGAAGGTGGAGGGAGGTAGCCTTGTGAAGGTGGAGGGAGGTAGCCTTGTGAAGGTGGAGTGAGGTAGCCTTGTGAAGGTGGAGGGAGGTAGTTTTGTGAAGGTGGTTTTGTGAAGGTGGAGGGAGGTAGCCTTGTGAAGGTGGAGGGAGGTAGCCTTGTGAAGGTGGAGGGAGGTAGCCTTGTGAAGGTGGAGGGAGGTAGCCTTGTGTAGGTGGTTTTGTGAAGGTGGAGGTAGCCTTGTGAAGGTGGATGGAGGTAGCTTTGTGAAGGTGGAGGGAGGTAGCCTTGTGTAGGTGGTTTTGTGAAGGTGGAAGTAGCCTTGTGAAGGTGGAGGGAGGTAGCCTTGTGAAGGTGGAGGGAGGTAGCCTTGTGAAGGTGGAGGGAGGTAGTCTTGTGAAGGTGGACGGAGGTAGCCTTGTGAAGGTGATGGGAGGTAGCCTTGTGAAGGTGGAGGGAGGTAACCTTGTGAAGGTAGTTTAGTGAAGGTGGAGGGAGGTAGCCTTGTGAAGGTGGAAGGAGGTAGTTTTGTGACGGTGTAGGAGGTAGTGTTGTGAAGGTGGAGGTAGGTAGCCTTGTGAAGGTGTTTTGTGAAGGTGGAGGGACATAGCCTAGTGAAGGTGGAGGGAGGTAGCATTGTGAAGGTGGAGGGAGGTAGCCTTGTGAAGGTGGAGGGAGGATGCCTTGTGATAGTGGAGGAAGGTAGCCTTGTGAGGTGTAGGGAGGTAGTCTTGTGAAGGTGGAGGGAGGTAGCCTTGTGAAGGTGGGGAGGGAGGTAGTTTTGTGAAGATGGAGGGAGGTAGTTTTGTGACGGTGGAGGTAGCTAGCCTTGTGAAGGTGAAAGGAGGTAGTTTTGTGACAGAGGGAGGTAGCCTTGTGAAGGTGGAGGGAGTAGCCTTGTGAAGGTGTAGGGAGGTAGTTTTGTGAAGTGGAGGGAGGTAGTTTTATGAAGGTGGAGGGAGGTAGTTTTGTGAAGGTGGAGGGAGGTAGTTTTGTGATGGTGCAGGGAGGTAGCCTTGTGAAGGTAGTGTTGAGACGCTGTAGGGAGGTTGTCTTGTGAAGGTGGAGGGAAGTAGTTTTGTGAAGGTGGAGGTAGCTAGCCTTGTGAAGGTGAAAGGAGGTAGTTTTGTGACAGAGGGAGGTAGCCTTGTGAAGGTGGAGGGAGTAGCCTTGTGAAGGTGTAGGGAGGTAGTTTTGTGAAGTGGAGGGAGGTAGTTTTGTGAAGGTGGAGGGAGGTAGTTTTGTGAAGGTGGAGGGAGGTAGTTTTGTGAAGGTGGAGGGAGGTAGTTTTGTGAAGGTGGAGGGAGGTAGTTTTGTGAAGATGGAGGGAGGTAGTTTTGTGAAGGTGGAGGGAGGTAGTTTTGTGAAGATGGAGGGAGGTAGTTTTGTGAAGATGGAGGGAGGTAGTTTTGTGAAGGTGGAGTGAGGTAGCTTTGCGAAGGTGGAGGGAAGTAGTTTTGTGAAGGTGGAGTGAGGTAGTTTTGTGAAGGTGGAGGGAGGTAGTTTTGTGAAGGTGGAGGGAGGTACATGTAGTTTTGTGAAGGTGGAGGGAGGTAGTTTTGTGAAGGTGGAGGGAGGTAGTTTTGTGAAGGTGGAGTGAGGTAGTTTTGTGAAGGTGGAAGGAGGTAGTTTTGTGAAGGTGGAGGGAGGTAGTATTGTGAAGGTGGAGGTAGGTGGTTTTGTGAAGATGGAGGGAGGTAGTTTTGTGAAGGTGGAGGGAGATAGTTTTGTGAAGGTGGAGGTAGGTAGTTTTGTGAAGGTGGAGGGAGGTAGTTTTGTGAAGGTGGAGGGAGGTAGTATAGTGAAGGTGAAGGTAGGTAGTTTTGTGAAGGTGGAGGGAGGTAGTTTTGTGAAGGTGGAGGGAGGTAGTTTTGTGAAGGTGGAAGGAGGTAGCCTTGTGAGATAGCCTTGTGGAGGTAGAGAAGAGAGTGCCTTGTGAAAGTGGATGGGAGATATCCTTGTGGAAGAAGAGTACATGTAGTTGGGAAAAGATAATACATGTAGGCACTTCTCCCTAGAGATGAGGAATTTGATAGCACATCCCAGAGGCAGCCACTGGGATATGAATCAAATTAAGTGTAAAGAACGAGGTTTTACGTAAATACACGTGCAATGCGTCGTACATTCACGCACGCACAGCGCCGGAGAGTTGTTTTTTTCCGAGTATAAAAGGAGCTATGGTTGAGTACCTGTCCCATAGCAAACATGCATCAAGCGGACCCTATGGCAGATAGCCATAGCTATCAGAGCAGTGTATGGAGTTGGCATGAACCTTATGGCACGCAGCTATGAAGCACCCCACAGCGAAAAGCTATGGGTTTATCCATATGTCAAGACCCCTTAGCAAACATCTATGACTTGGACCCTATGGCATATAGCCATAGCTATCAGAGCAGTGTATGGAGTAAACCTTACGGCACACACCTACGAAGCACCCCACAGGAAAAGCTATGGGGTTATCCTAATGTCGAGTACCCCATAGCAAACATCTATCAAGCGGACCCTATAGCAGATAGCAATAGCTATCAGAGCAGTGTATGGAGTTGGAGTGAACGTTACGGCACACAGCTACAAAACACACCACAGCAAAAAGCTATGGGGTTATCCTTATGTCGAGTACCCCATAGCAAACACCTATGAATTGGCACCATGGCAGATAGCCATTGCTATCACAGCAATGTATCGAGTTGGAGTGAACCTTACGACACACAGCTACAAAGCACCCCACAGCAAAAGCTATGGGGTTATCCTAATGTCGAGTACCCCATAGCAAACATCTATCAAGCGGACCCTACGGCAGATAACCATAGCAGCATGAACCTTACAGCACGCAGCTACAACGCACCCCACAGGGAAAAGCTATGGAGTTATCCGTATGTCGAGTACCCCAAAGCAAACACCTATGAATTGGACCCTAAGGCAGATGGCCATACAGTAGCTATCAGACTGAGCAGTGTATGGAGTTGGAGTGAACCTTACGGCAATAAGCTACATAGCACCCCACAGCAAAATGCTATGGGGTTATCCATATATATGTGTCTCGAGTGCCACATAGCAAACACCTATGAATTGTCCCTATGGCAGATAGCCATAGCTATCAGGTTGAGCAGTGTATGGAGTTGGAGTGAACCTTACGGCACAGAGCTACGAAGCACCCCACAGCAATAAGCTACATGTATGGGGTTATCCTTATGTCGAGTACCCCATAGCAAACACCTATGAATTGGACACCATGGCAGCTAGCCATACATGTAGCTATCAGAGCAGTGTATGGAGTTAAAGTGAACTTTACGGCACACTGCTACGTAGCACCACACAGCAATAAGCTATGGGGTTATTCTTATGTCAGCAAACACCTATGAATTGGACACCATGGCAGATAGCCATATAGCTATCAGAGCAGTGTATGGAGTTGGAGTGAACCTTACGGCACACAGCTACAAAGCACCCCACAGCAAAAACTATGGGGTTATCCTCATGTCGAGTACCCCATAGCAAACACCTATGAATTGGACACCATGGCAGATAGCCATAGCTATCAGAGCAGTGTATGGAGTTGGCGTGAACTTTACGGCGCAGTGCTAAGAAGCACCCCACAGCAAAAACTATGGGGTTATCCTCATGTCGAGTACCCCACAGCAAAAAGCTATGGGGTTATCCTTATGTCGAGTACCCCATAGCAAACACCTATGAATTGGACACCATGGCAGATAGCCATAGCTATCAGAGCAGTGTATGGAGTTGGCGTGAACCTTACGGCACACAGCTACAAAGAGAAGACCATGTTCGTTACCCCTTTTGGTCTCCACCAGTTCCGTGTAATGCCCTTTGGGTTGAGCAATGCACCCAGCACATTTCAAAGGTTGATGGGCTTGGTATTAGCTGGTTTAAGTTGGAGTACCTGCTTGGTTTACCTGGACGATATCATCGTCTTTAGCCAGACAGTGGAGGAACACTTTACTCACCTGGCAGATGTGCTCAGGAGGTTTAACGAAGCTGGCTTGAAACTAAAACCTAGTAAGTGCCAACTATTTCGCAAAAGTGTTCAATATTTGGGGTACGTGGTGTCTGAGAAAGGCATTGAGATAGATCCTGCGAAAACTAGTTGTGTTAAAAATTGGCCAGTGCCCAACAATCACGAAACGTTGCGCCAGTTTCTTGGATTTGCCTCTTATTACAGAAAGTTTATCCAGAACTTTGCCGAGATAGCAGCTCCCCTGCATGCATTGATGAAGAAGACGAAATCTTGGCAATGGACAGAACAGTGCGAAGCAGCGTTTTCCAGTTTAAAGGGAAAGTTGTTACTGCCACCCATTTTGTCCTTTCCACAGTTTGACCGAACATTTGTCGTGGATACTGATGCCAGCCAGGAGGGTATCAGTGCCGTCCTGGCACATGAAGGACACGAGCAAGTCATTGCATATGCTAGCAGGGTTTTGTCGAAAGCTGAAAAGCAATACTGTGCCACTAGACGGGAAATGTTGGCTTTGCTGTGGGCAGTGAAATGTTTTCGTCCGTACCTTTGGGGGCGGCGGTTTATTATTCAAACTGACCATAATTCTCTCTGTTAGCTGCAGAATTTCAAAGATCCTCAGGGCCAGATTGCTTGTTGGCTTGAAATTCTTGCAGAATATGACTTCACCATTCAAAATCGGCCTGGGCTGAAACACAGCAACGCAGATGCACTGTCAAGACTGCCCTGCAAGCAATGTGGCCATCAAGATTCCGAGGCAACTGCAGCCCCTTCAGAGATGAAGAAAGAAGAAAGCAATGACGTCACAAACAGTGTTACGGAGGCATTTCAGGCATTGAGTAGTTGGGTACCTGTTCTACCATTCTTCGATCAAAAGCGGGAGCAGCAGTCAGATCCAGATTTAACGCAAGTTACCGCATGGATTGTAAATGGAAATGTTCTCACCAAATTTCCCAGTTATGGCAGTTACTGGTTCCAAACCTTGTGGGCACAGAGTAGCCACCTTATGCTTCAGGATGGAGTTCTCTACAGGCGATGGGAAGACGTTCTTGGAAAGGGGCTTAATAAGCATCTGCAGTTTGTGCTACCAAAAGCCTTGGTAAAAACCATTTTACAGGAATGTCACGACTCACCAAGTGGTAGTCATCTTGGCATGACAAAGACACTGGAAAAGATTCGATCTAGGCTCTACTGGCCAGGCCAACGCAAGGACGTAGAAGACTGGTGCAAGGGTTGCGAGATGTGTGCGTCTAGAAAATCTCCATCAACAAAAAGACGAGCCCCGTTACAGATCGACTATACCGGGTGTCCACTACAACGAGTTGCCATGGACATAATGGGCCCCCTGCCACTAACCGACAGAGGTAACAAGTATGTACTGGTTGTGGGGGACTACTTTATAAAATGGGTTGAAGCGTATGCCATGCCTAATATGGAAGCTGGGACTGTGGCTGAACTATTTGTGTCGCGTTTTGTGTGCCAGTTTGGTGTACCAGACGTTCTTCACACCGATCAAGGATGAAATTTCGAATCTGCTTTGCTAAAGGAAGTGTGCCAGCTACTGGGAGTGGTCATAACGAGAACTACCCCTTACCACCCTCAATCAGACGGTTTGGTCGAGAGATTCAATCGTACTTTGTTGAACCTCCTTAGCATGGCTGCTTCAGAGAATGAACGTGACTGGGACTTACATATTCCAATGGTGATGATGGCATACCGGACTAGTGTGCAGGAATCTACTGGCTGCACGCCATTCTATTTGATGTTTGGACGAGAAGGGCGTCTTCCTGCTTATGTAATGTTTCGTCTTCCTTCTTCCCCTATGCAGGTGAAGAAGTACGCTCAAGACATGTGGTTTTGCATGGAGCAGGCTTATCAGCTTGTTCGCGACCGTCTGCAGCTACAACAGCGACGTCAGAAGGCTCTATATGACAGAACGACAAATCGATCACTGTATGCAATTGGTGATCACGTGTGGCTCCATTGTCCAGCTGTGCCCAAAGGGAAGTCGGCGAAGCGTCATCGCTACTGGCAGGGCCCATATAAGGTGATAGATGTGCTAGGGAAAGTACTCTTTAAAATCCAACACAGAGATCATCCCAGAAAGTAATGTGTCGTACATTTCGATAGGCTGAAACCCTACATGTACGTACATTCATCAAAGAGGGATGAAGAACTAGAAGTACCACCCCCTCAGCGTTCGAGTACTGGCGAGCAGGAAGATGACGTTGAAATTGAAATTATTCCTGGGGAACGACCTGATCAGCGTCAAAACGATCCAGTGGACCATGAGGAGGTTCCTGTTGAGCCCCAGGAAGTAGTAGTCGAAGAGGACGGGGAGGTCGAGCAACAGCAGGCTGCACCGGGAGAAGAAATAGCGTACGTAGTTATTATATCATGCACGCACATGCGCAGTAGTATTCATTGCGCATATATATACTAATGTAAGTGTACGTAATATCAGTCTGGTGATTAAAGCTGGTCTTTCTCACACAAGTATATTTCCCAACTCAAAAGAAATTGAATTACAACATCATGCATGTACATGTTCTGCATGACATATGATCGAGTCACTTTTTGCTCTTTTTGTTCCTTGGTGACAGTTTTTAGTTTTTACTCATATTTATATTTATCAGGATATCCTGGGCTATGGTTAAGAATATTGCATGTAAAATGCTTGTGCATGACAACTAAAAACATGCACACAAAGTTGAAGAGTTGCAAAATGTATTATAATATACAAAATGGATATGCATGTATAGTAGTAATCCACATCCATGACAATTAACCTCACAATTAACCATGTATAGCATGCATATGAGATCACTACAAAATATATATATATGACAAGCTTAATTGTCATAAACTTCATTCAATCTTACAACCAACTACAACCTTCTACAACCATATGACAAGCTTGTCATAAACTGCGTTCAATGTTACAACCTTCTACAACCATATGACTAGCTTGTCATAGACTGCTTTGACATTCTTACAGCCAACTACAACCTATCTGCAACTTTCACCAACCATTCAAACAAGCATGTTTATCTGACAAGGTTGTAAACAAGGTTGCCGCAACCATGTGGCAGGCTTGTCACAAGCTGGCCATTTTTACTTGGGTGGGTCTGTTGGGTACATCCACAACATTAACAGGGTTGTCCATCCCAAGAATACGGCTTATGGCTCTTTGTGATTTGATAGTAGCTGTAGCTGTTAGAGCCATCACATTTACCCTTTGTGGTAAAATACTCCTCAAAGTACCCAGCTGAGAGAAAGCTACTCTGTACGCTTCACCCCTATATTGGCAAAGAGGAACGCAGGGCAGGTACTTTAAACAGTGTGTATGTGCTTGAATTGGAACTGACCATGTCTTCACACAATGAGTCACATCTACAACAAGGCCAACAAAATGCTCTTGATATTCTGAGCTGGATATAATGTCATTCCAGCGCTCGTCGCATAATATAATCTCAGGGCTAACAAAAACTAACTAGTACTCACCCCTGTAAAGCTTACCCTCCATATGATTAGGAAAAACCCTCCTGCAATGCTTCGCTTTCTTACACAGCAGTAATATTCCTCTCCATCGTACTTCTAACTTGATCCTGCATCAATGATATCAAAAGGCTCACCACAAGGACGATCGTGTGTTCCGATGTTAGTTGCTTGAACACCTCAGGAAGGATTGTGAAGCACAACAACTTCCCACTGCCAGTTGACAAACAAATATGGCTAGGCCTTTTACAAAGCTAGTGATGACAGTCTTCTGATGAAGGCGTAGCATTGGGTATCCTAACTTCAAAACAGCGCATACCCCAGCAACAGCGAAAACCAATAACTGTATGATGCTTGGAATGTAATTAAAACACCATTTATATAGGATATCACATGACTGTGGGAGTGCCACATGACTGCTAGCATCTGATTGGTAGCGACACAAAATTCTTTCGCTGTGCTACGGAATTCGACCCATTTTCGCCAGATGTATAAACCATTTATACGTCTGGGTACGACATTATGCCAAAATAGCTTCCTTATGCTATAGACCAGAGAGCTTGCTTCAGAATTTCAAAAAACAGTATGCTGCTACAAAGAGTGTTGAAGGGTTAGATACAGTGAAGATCATGGTAGTTGTCGGGAAAAAAAAATTACATAAAGTTTATGTTCACTTGATTTTAAAACAACAACTAAATACGATATCATGAATTTAAAAGTACAGTTGCATTTCCCTACACGCAACAACAGAAAATATGCGTCACGTGACTATCACGCTCCATAACTTTCGCTTTCTGTCACCTCAGTCTTGTTACACGATTTTTCCTTCATATCTTCACTCAGGGTCAACGAATTGAGATGATTATTGGAATGTAGCTTCAGCATAAATATGCAAACAATTTGGCCGAGTCAGATTCTGAACCCGGGAAACAGTTTGCGTACTTTCGAACGATGCGTAGTTTTTGAGGACTGAAAGTGTTAGCACATTATTTTCGCCAAACGCTAGGTTTACGGTAGGTGAGGCTATCAGTTGTTTCGATGGATGCCTAATGCATCTTTCGAACCCCTTTTCCTAATGTAATTGCAACATTTTACTTCAGAAATCGTGTTTACAAAGTTCTAGACCAACAAAGTGCACCATCTTTTGATGAATTTCATTACGAGCTGGTATTATTAACGGTTATTGTTTTATGGCGGACGAAGCAGGTAAACAAAGTGAAAACGGTTCTTTTCAGAACCACTCGCAATCGAGCTCCAAAGCCCAGCGGAGAGCAAGACAAGGGGCGGAATGTACATGGGCATCGCTGAAGGCCAGGAAGGCTCCGAGAGGTGACCCCTACGCTGGCGTTACGGCACAGCGGTCGTCTTCGAGTAATGCTAAAAAGCACTGCAGAAGGACCAGCAGTACTATTCAGGAAAGCGCAGGGAAGGAACTTGATGCTCTTGCAGTGCACATGCCAAATTTGTCAGACAGTGATGCAAGAACCCTAGCTCTCCGAATGTTTTACATCGAAGTGTCCAACGGAATGTCTGCAGGTGACGCTGAGGCCAATGTTAGCCAGATGTTTTTGGTCAGTCCTAGAACAGTACAGCGGTGGGTTATATTGTGGGAAAACAGTGGAGAAGAGGCATTACAAGATGGTCGTAGTGCAAAGGAAGCTAGCGATTTGGATCCATCAATCCTCTTATCGTGTCCTGATTTTGTTTTTGAACTGAGAAGTTGGATCAAGGAGAAAATAGCAAAAGGTGGTAAAAACGAAGAAGGCTACTTAACTATACACCAAATTCAACAGTACATAAACGACGAACTTTTAAAGGACGAAGATGTTCCGACCGAGGTACTTGATATGCATGAAGAAAGGTATCACTCGCGTGAGATCTCACGTATGACTGTTCTTCGATGGGCACATAAGTTAGGTTTTAAGTGGGCTGACTCATCAGCAGCACCATTCTGCGATCGCCATGAAGATGAAGATGTGGTTTCATATCGCAAAGAATGGGTTGATGCAATGCTGTCATTAAAACCCCGTCTTCCAGTATTTAATGAGTTAACTGGAAAGCATGAATGGCCTAATCTTACACCAGGAGAAAGACCACTTCTTCATGGTAATCATGACGAAGCCATCTTGTATGCCAATCAGGGGAGTCGTTTTGCATGGGTATCCAATGAAAGGTATCACCTCAAGCCCAAAGGGGAGGGAACCAGCATTATGGTAAGTGGTGTGTCTGTGGCATGTCATGGCTGGTTAGGGCTCGAGACAATAGAACCAAAAACAGATGGCACATGGAGCCACATCAACATAATGCAAAATGTGCATAAAGTGCTTGACGAGTTCGAAGAGCAATTCCCAGGATGTCAGCTGCTCCTAACATACGACAATGCCCCAAGTCATGTGGCTAGGAGAAATGGTGCTCTGTCATCCAAACAAATGAACAAAAGTGATGGGGGTGCACAACCCGTCATCACTCAAATGGGCTGGTTCCATAGGCCAGATCCTGTTTCTGGCATTCCAGTAAGAGTCCAGCAGCAGATGTGGTACCCAGGACCAGGTGGAGCACCCATTGCAAAGGGTGCTTTAACAATATGCAGAGAACGTGGTTTGGCAGGTATTGATACATGTATGAAGCGTGATGAACTCCGGTCACTTCTTGGTAACCAGCCAGATTTTGCAAGTGTAAAACCTGAGTTGCAAGAGGCTGTAGAGGAGCGTGGACACATTCTGCTCTTTGGACCTAAGTGCCACCCGGAATGTATGCCTATTGAGATGTGCTGGGCACATGTTAAGCAGTACTGTAGGCAGCACTGTGGTAACAGTATTGTAGCTCTCCGAAAAAGCCTCCAGTATGCACTGTCAGTGCAACATCTCTCAGTGAAGAAGCTTCACACAGCTTTCTCAGACCATTGTTGGAAATGGATCGAAGCCTATTCAAAAGAATCAAATGGCTTGGCTGTGTATGAAGCATTGGAAGCATTGAAAAAACTCATCGCCATCATCGAAAAGGAAGCAACAAGGAAGTCCCCGTACCAGTGCAGGTTATCCAATGACAACATTATAATTCATAATACACATTCATACATGTATGCACACACATCAATGATCATATGTACACGTATATACACATTTGGTTTCATTATTCTGTCACACATGGTCATCTTGTAATCCCTCTTCTCCACTGTTTTCCCACAAAGTAACCCACCGCGCTGTACTGTTCTAGGACTGACCAAAAACATCTGGCTAACATTGGCCTCAGCGTCACCTGCAGACATTCCGTTGGACACTTCAATGTAAAACATTCGGAGAGCTAGGGTTCTTGCATCACTGTCTGACAAATTTGGCATGTGCACTGCAAGAGCATCAAGTTCCTTCCCTGCGCTTTCTAGAATAGTACTGCTGGTCCTTCTGCAGTGCTTTTTAGCATTACTCGAAGACGACCACCGTGCCGTAGCGCCAGCGTAGGGGTCACCTCTCGGAGCCTTCCTGGCCTTCAGCGATGCCCATGTACACTCCGCCCCTTGTCTTGTTCTCCGCTGGGCTTTAGAGCTCGATTGCGAGTGGTTCTGAAGCGAACAGTTTTCACTTTGTTTACCCACTTCGTCCGCCATACAACAATAACAGTTAATAATACCAGCTCGTAATGAAATTCATCATTAAGATGGTGCGCTTTTTGGTCTAGAACTTTGTAAACACGATTTCTGAAGTAAAACGTTGCAATTACATTAGGAAAAGGGGTTCGAAAGATGCATTAGGCATCCATCGAAACAACTGATAGCCTCACCTACCGTAAACCTAGCGTTTGGCGAAAATAATGTGCTAACACTTTCAGTCCTCAAAAACTACGCATCGTTCGAAAGTACGCAAACTGTTTCCCGGGTTCAAAATCTGACTCGGCCAAATTGTTTGCATATTTATGCTGAAGCTACATTCCAATAATCATCTCAATTCGTTGACCCTGAGTGAAGATATGAAGGAAAAATCGTGTAACAAGACTGAGGTGACAGAAAGCGAAAGTTATGGAGCATGATAGTCACGTGACGCATATTTTCTGTTGTTGCATGTAGGTAAATGCCTACCCCATGCAACTGTACTTTTAAATTCATGATATTGTATTTAGTTGTTGTTTTAAAATCAAGTGAACATAAACTTTATGTAATTTTTTTTTTCCGACAACTACCATGATCTCCACTGTATACATCTTGTTCATAATGTGACAACTGGTCATAATCACCTGGAGGCAGAACTTTGGGATCAATGTAAGTGTGGGTTGTGTGAGGTTTAGAACATAGCAAAAATATATGGTCTATCCAAAATCAAACTTGGACTTTGCATGTCAGCAAACTGCTCGCCACCGTGAGGGAAGAGGTGGGGCATAACTATTGGAAACCATAATAACTATTGCAAACTTTAAAGAATGCTATTGTATCACGTGCCACCACACTATCATCTGAGAGCAGCAAGATGAGTGTTGAAGGGTTAGATATACATGTATATATGTACATAATAAAAGCTAGAGAGCATAATTGAATCCGTTGTAAAAAAAAAACACATCTTGGAGAACATTTCAGGCATGTTGGTTGGTGTTTGAGCACCAGTAACCTTTTAAAATGACATCTTTTCTATTTTCAAGTGAGAACTAGCCACAATCACCTGGAGGCAGCAGGTTGGGTGCAATGAATGCTGAAAGGTATATGATATCAAATGGCACTATTATACACACAATGCTTGTAATGAATGCTTTTGTATGCAACCAGTTGACTGGGAAGAGTGCTGCAAGGTAAAATATGCATGCTTGTAGAGGTTTTTTTTCAATACCCATAATCATTTTCCACAGTGGATGTGGTAAAGCAATTGGCCAAAAGAGTGAGCGAATAGACAATTACTGATCAATAGACTGCTGACCACATGTCTATGTGTACCGATTCGTATTATGGTTGGATGTAATGCAGTTTAGACACTATTCTAAGTGAAGCACAAAATAGATGTCTCTCGGTCTATAGAAGCTGAAGTCGCTAGTATAGATACCTACATGAACATGGCTGAGTAGCTGACTGACTGTGAGCTAGCTGAGGAGCTGCGTTTCTCTAAAGTGGCAGCACCTATCCTGGACACCACCAGTGGCCTTCACAAGACGAGAAGATGGCCCAAGCCATGGCTGGCTGGGCAAAGGGTTATCAGGGCAGTGGTGATGGGGAGGATGGGGGGGGTGTGTTGGTGATGGGGAGGGGCATTTTCTCCGTTTTATCTGTTAGAGGTTAACCACATTATAATTCTGACTGGCAATGATTTTTGTATATTTAGGTTACTTTCTTTGGGGAACCTGGTGTCAATACTGGTGGCCCCACCAAGTTATTTCCAAATCAAGCAGCAGTATCCTTACTATGTGGAGAGATGCTGAAGTTTTCCAATATGAATATGCCAGTATTTAAGGTACAAAAATGTTTGTATCATGTTATGTATACGGAGCACTTCAAATGTCATAATGCTTGATTTGATATGTTTAGACAGAACCAGACAATGACTTCATATGTCACAGTAATATATTTATGCAAAGCCACTCGTGCAAAGCTCATAGCTTATCTTGGGAAAATACACTGTATGTTTGATATTGAGTGCTTGTTTTAGAAAAGCAAAAGCATTTTTATAAAGAGCATTATCTAAACAACATAGAAACAAAAGACTTGTAAAAGCAAGGGCTGAAAGGAAGTGGAAAATCTGTTTATGATGTTTAGAGTAGTCTGGAATAAGATTTGAGGATGCTGGAATTAACGTAAAATAGTGTGACTTAACGCCAAAAAAACTTCCTCATGCTATAGACTAGAGAGCTTGCTTCAGAATGTTAAGTAACAGTATGCTGCTATGTAATGCACGGCTGAATAAAACTAAGCAAAGAGGAAATTCCCAACGTAACTTACTTGACACTGCAGTCATTGGCATCCATGGCTCACGAGTGGAGAGAAGAGCTTGTTGACGAGGTAACAAAGTTGATGACACAAACAGCTGATAGAGGATCCAAAGAAAGAGGAAGGTGGGGGCATGCAAACTTTGGGATCGATGTAGGTGTGGCTTGCGTGAGGTTTAGAACATAGTTAAAATAGATATAACCCTATGGTCTATCCAAAATCAAATCTGGAATTTGCACGTCAGCAAACTGCTGGACACAGTGAGGGAAGAGGTGGTACTTAACTATTGCAAACTGTAATAATTGCTATTGTATCATGTGCCACCACACTCCATCAGGGCAGTGGTGATGGGGAGGATGGGGAAGGTGTGTTGGTGATGGGGAGGGACATTTGATCTGTTAAAGGTTAACTACATTATAATTCTGACTGGCAATGATTTTTGTATTTAGGTTACTTTCTTTGGGGAACCTGCTGTCGATACTAGTGGCCCTCGCCAAGAAATTTTCAGGTTGTTTCCAAATCAAGCAGCAGTATCCTTACTATGTGGAGAGACGGTGAAGTTGTTCGCTATCAATATGCCAGCATTACAGGTCAAATTTGCAACTAAAATGTTTGTATCATTGTATACAGAGCACTTCAAATGTCACAATGCTTGATTTTACTACATTTAGACTGAACCAGACAATGACTTCATATGTCACAGTAATATATTTATGCAAAGCTGATAGCTGATCTTGGGACCATGGGACCATACACTGTATATTTGATACTGAGTGCTTAAGCAAATGCTATTCCTATACAGAATTTTGTCTGAAACTAACGACTTGTGTGAACAAGGGCTGAAAGAAAGTGAAAAATCTATCTCTGATGTTTAGAGTAGTCTGCAACAAGATTTGAGGATGCTGGAACTAACATAAAATAGTGTAACTGAATGCCAAAAAAAAAACTTCCTCTGGCTATAGACTAGGGAGCTTGCTTCAGAATTTAATAAACAGTATGCTGCTATGTAATGCATGGCCAAAGTAAAGAGGAACTGCCCAAAAATATTATTGCTCTGAACATGATGTTGAATGACAGAAGTCATTGAGCATACTAGTATAGTTAAAAAGGGAGAAGCTAAGTCTGCACGCATCCTGCATGCAATTGTCATGCCATATCTAAGTCCAGAAGAAATTGTATCTCAGATTAACAATCCCTTACAGTGACCGTAGATAGATTAGCAATGATATGATTTTGGCTTAGCTCAGGACATAATTTACAGGTACATGTACCTCTGGGGGTATTCTACGAGGGTGCAAGAATATGTGCAGATTACAGGGACTGCTAAGGCCTGTAATTCAGTCCCAATACAGGATGTTTAAACGTACCATAAGCTGATATTTTAGTGTCCTACCGCTAACTTTTAATAAGCTGTTTTAGCAATAAGGCATCTAAAATGGTGTTCTTGACGATGACAAATAAAAAGCAAACAGTCTTTGAGAAATATGGAGAATCAGTTGGTGACACTGCAGTCATTGGCATCCGAGGCTCACAAGTGGAGAGAAGAGCTTGCTGGTGAGGTAACAAAGTTGTTGATGACACACAAAGCCGTTAGAGGATCCAAAGAAAGGGGAGGGGGCATGTAAACTTTGGGATCGATGTAAGTGTGGCTTGCGTGTGGTTTAGAACATAGTTAGTATAACCCCATGGTCTATCCAAAATCAAATCTGGACTTTGCATGTCAGCAAACTGCTGGCCATAGTGAGGGAAGAGGTGGTACTTAACTATTGCAAACTGTAAAGAATGCTATTGTATCACGTGCCACCACACTATCATCTGAGAGCAGCAAGTTGAGTGTTGAAGGGTTATCATAATGAGCTAGAGAGCATAATTAAATCCGTTGGAAAAAAACCACACCTTGGAGAATGTTTCATGATACAAACTGCATGTTGGTTGGTGTTTGAGCACCAGTAACCTATTAAAATTAAATCTTCCTTTTCAAGTGAGAACTGTTTACAAATCACCTGGAGGCAGCAGGTTGGGTGCAATGAACACAGAAAAGTACATGATATCAAATGGTACTATTATGCCACAATGCTTGTAATGAATGCTTTTGTATGCAACCAGTTGATGGGGAAGAGTGCTGCAAGGTGAAATTGCATGCATATCATGTAGAAGTTTTTTCCCCTATACCCATAATCATTTTCCACAGTGGATGTGGTAAACCGATTGGCCAAAAGTGTAAACAATGAAGCACTGATTCGTAATATGGCTGGATGTAATGCAGTTTAGACACTACTCTAAGTGAAGCATAAAATAGATGTCCCTCATTCTATAGAAGCAAAAGTCGCTAGCGTAGATACCTACATGGCTGAGTAGCTGACTGACTGTGAGCTAGCCGAGGAGCTGTGTTTTTATATAAAGTGGCAGCAGGACCTATCCTGGACACCACCCGTGGCCTGTATGAGAGGAAGCTGGCCCAAGCCATGGCTGACTGGAAAAGGGTTAGCATCAGAGCAGTGGTGATAGGGAGGATGGGGAACGTGTATTGATGATGGGGAGGGACATTTTTTTCCCCATGTTATCTGTTAACCCTCGACCAGCGCTAATTAATATTCATGACGCATGACGTTACGCGGAGGGTTTTTAAATAGAAATGTTCAAATTCGAGTGTACAAACGCTTGCGGGCCTTTCTCGAACGCGACGCTTCCGATGGTGCTTATTTTTTCGACACAAGTCGAGAAGTGTTTGTTCTAAACGATTTGGGGAATTTGAACGCTACGCGTGTATTTACGCTTCTCTGACGTGTTTCGAGTGAGCGTATTTGGAATAGTGAAGCGATGTTCACTATCGAAGGAGCCCTGATACCTCTGTTATGTACGGTAAGTGTTCACACTAGCGTTCGTGTGTATTTACACGCATTCCCTTTTAGTTTTTTCTAGGGCTGATCAACCACATTCATTGTATAGGCAGCTGGTAAGCTAGATGGTTCTTCAAACTTCCAGCTGCTAATTAGAAATGGTGACTCAATAATTATATGCATCGCTATTACAGGTAAGAGAAAGGGATGTAACGTATGTAATTCCATACCATTATGGTGCAACCATGTTCATCCCTTGTGCTATAACCATGTTCCACCCTTGCATCACAACCATGTTCCACCCTTGCATCACAACCATGTTCCACTCTTGTGTCACAAGCGTGTTTTCCCCCTTGTGCCAGAACCATGTTCGTCCCTTACATCACAACCATGTTCCACCCTTGCATCACAAGCATGTTCCACCCATGTGTCACAAGCATGTTCCTCCCTTACATCACAACCATGTTCCACCCTTACATCACAACCATGTTCCACCCTTACATCACAACCATGTTACCCCTTGTGCCACAAGCATGTTCCTCTCTTACATCACAAGCATGTTCCCCTCTTGCGCCACAAGCATGTTCCCTTCTTATGTCACAAACATGTTCCTCCCTTACATTACAAGCATGTTCCTCTCTTGTGCCACTAGCATGTTACCCCCTTACGTCACAAGCATATTCCCCTCTTGTGCCACAAGCATGTTACCCCTTACGTCACAAGCATGTTCCTCCCTTACATCACAAGCATGTTACCCCCTTGTGCCACAAGCATGTTACCCCCTTACGTCACAAGCATGTTCCTCCCTTACATCACAAGCATGTTCCCCTCTTGTGCCACAAGCATGTTCCCCCCTTACATCACAAGCATGTTCCCCTCTTGTGCCACAAGCATGTTACCCCCTTACGTCACAAGCATGTTCCTCCCTTACATCACAAGCATGTTCCCCTCTTGTGCCACAAGCATGTTCCTCCCTTACATCACAAGCATGTTACCCCCTTACGTCACAAGCATGTTCCCCCCTTGTGCCACAAGCATGTTACCCCCTTACATCACAAGCATGTTACCCCCTTACATCACAAGCATGTTACCCCCTTACGTCACAAGCATGTTCCCCTCTTGTGCCACAAGCATGTTCCTCCCTTACGTCACAAGCATGTTCCTCCCTTACATCACAAGCATGTTCCCCCCTTGTGCCACAAGCATGTTACCCCCTTACATCACAAGCATGTTACCCCCTTACATCACAAGCATGTTACCCCCTTACGTCACAAGCATGTTCCCCTCTTGTGCCACAAGCATGTTCCCCCTTACGTCACAAGCATGTTCCCCTCTTGTGCCACAAGCATGTTACCCCCTTACATCACAAGCATGTTCCCCTCTTGTGCCACAAGCATGTTACCCCCTTACGCCACAAGCATGTTACCCCCTTACGTCACAAGCATGTTCCCCTCTTGTGCCACAAGCATGTTACCCCCTTACGTCACAAGCATGTTCCCCCCTTACATCACAAGCATGTTCCCCCCTTACATCACAAGCATGTTCCCCTCTTGTGCCACAAGCATGTTACCTCCTTACATCACAAGCATGTTCCCCTCTTGTGCCACAAGCATGTTACCCCCTTACGTCACAAGCATGTTCCTCCCTTACATCACAAGCATGTTCCCCCCTTGTGCCACAAGCATGTTACCCCCTTACGTCACAAGCATGTTCCTCCCTTACATCACAAGCATGTTCCCCTCTTGTGCCACTAGCATGTTCCTCCCTTACATCACAAGCATGTTCCCCTCTTGTGCCACAAGCATGTTACCCCCTTACGTCACAAGCATGTTCCTCCCTTACATCACAAGCATGTTCCCCTCTTGTGCCACAAGCATGTTCCTCCCTTACATCACAAGCATGTTACCCCCTTACGTCACAAGCATGTTACCCCCTTACATCACAAGCATGTTACCCCCTTACGTCACAAGCATGTTCCCCTCTTGTGCCACAAGCATGTTCCTCCCTTACGTCACAAGCATGTTCCTCCCTTACATCACAAGCATGTTCCCCTCTTGTGCCACAAGCATGTTCCCCCCTTACATCACAAGCATGTTCCCCTCTTGTGCCACAAGCATGTTACCCCCTTACGCCACAAGCATGTTACCCCCTTACGTCACAAGCATGTTCCCCTCTTGTGCCACAAGCATGTTACCCCCTTACGTCACAAGCATGTTCCCCCCTTACATCACAAGCATGTTCCCCCCTTACATCACAAGCATGTTCCCCTCTTGTGCCACAAGCATGTTACCTCCTTACATCACAAGCATGTTCCCCTCTTGTGCCACAAGCATGTTCCTCCCTTACATCACAAGCATGTTACCCCCTTACGTCACAAGCATGTTACCCCCTTACATCACAAGCATGTTCCTCCCTTACATCACAAGCATGTTCCCCCCTTGTGCCACAAGCATGTTACCCCCTTACGTCACAAGTATGTTCCTCCCTTACATCACAAGCATGTTCCCCTCTTGTGCCACTAGCATGTTCCTCCCTTACATCACAAGCATGTTCCCCTCTTGTGCCACAAGCATGTTACCCCCTTACGTCACAAGCATGTTCCTCCCTTACATCACAAGCATGTTCCCCTCTTGTGCCACAAGCATGTTCCTCCCTTACATCACAAGCATGTTACCCCCTTACGTCACAAGCATGTTCCCCCCTTGTGCCACAAGCATGTTACCCCCTTACATCACAAGCATGTTACCCCCTTACATCACAAGCTTGTTACCCCCTTACGTCACAAGCATGTTCCCCTCTTGTGCCACAAGCATGTTCCTCCCTTACGTCACAAGCATGTTCCTCCCTTACATCACAAGCATGTTCCCCCCTTGTGCCACAAGCATGGTACCCCCTTACATCACAAGCATGTTACCCCCTTACATCACAAGCATGTTACCCCCTTACGTCACAAGCATGTTCCCCTCTTGTGCCACAAGCATGTTCCCCCTTACGTCACAAGCATGTTCCCCTCTTGTGCCACAAGCATGTTACCCCCTTACATCACAAGCATGTTCCCCTCTTGTGCCACAAGCATGTTACCCCCTTACGTCACAAGCATGTTCCCCTCTTGTGCCACAAGCATGTTACCCCCTTACATCACAAGCATGTTCCCCACTTGTGCCACAAGCATATTACCCCCTTACATCACAAGCATGTTCCCCTCTTGTGCCACAAGCATGTTACCCCCTTACGTCACAAGCATGTTCCTCCCTTACATCACAAGCATGTTCCCCCCTTGTGCCACAAGCATGTTACCCCCTTACATCACAAGCATGTTCCCCTCTTGTGCCACAAGCATGTTACCCCCTTACGTCACAAGCATGTTCCTCCTTTACATCACATGCAAACATGTTCCCCTCTTGTGCCACAAGCATGTTCCTCCCTTACATCACAAGCATGTTCCTCCCTTACATCACAAGCATGTTCCCCTCTTGTGCCACAAGCATGTTACCCCCTTACGTCACAAGCATGTTCCCCCCTTACATCACAAGCATGTCCCTCCTTTACATCACAAGCATGTTACCCTCTTGTGCCACAAGCATGTTTCTCCGTTGTGCCACACCACTGTGTGGAGTGAACTCAGGGATGCTACCACCAGCACCTTCTCCATTGCACACACCAATGTCACTTTGCATTGCACACACAACCATATCTTCTTCATTACTACATCCTGTACAGCAGCTATGTTACATCCATTCATTATTATATTCATCATTTCTATTGCTGTACCACTATTATTCATTACTCCAGGTAGCGCCTTGATGACTTCATCATCAACATTACCATCAAATTCGTCATCGCTACAGTCACTATCTATGTCCTCCATGTATAGGAGGAGGCTGAGGAAGGAACCTGCATCTGGTGATCACCACTACTTTACACCCAAGATAGAAGCCACACTATGCATTTTAGTTGTGTAAACAAACTTCGCGCAGCTGCAATTGATTACACACGCCCGCGCTACGCATTTATATTATGCCATCCCGCTTGGCCACTAAAGTGGCCTTTCGCAATGCGCAAGCGCTCGCGTACGGCCACTATAGTGGCCCGTCGCTGTTCGAGGGTTAAAGGTTAACTACCTTATAGTTCTGACTGGCAATGATTTTTTATATTTAGGTCGATACTGGTGGCCTTCGCCAAGAAATTTTCAAGTTGTTTCCAAATCAAGAAGCATAATCTTTTCTATGTGGAGAGACGGTGAAAAAATACACTACTAACGAATGAATTGTGACCTACATGTATCCAAAAATATGAAAATACTAATCACACCAAACTTGTACCAGGTGTACAACATAACAATAATAAACCATAATAGCTACATAACCACAACTGTGTGCACGTGATGTCATTATGAATAACATTAGTTCTAACCCTCCACATAAAGTGGATATAGTGAATTAAATGTTAATGAGCCGGCAACGTTAGGTGTTGTTGTGGCGTGTGGGCGGCGCACAGCGTGCGATGATTAATTAACAATATCAAAGTTTTTCACTATGAATATGCCAGCATTTCAGGTAGAATTTGCAACTAAAATGTTGGTATCACTTCAAATGTCATAATGCTTGATTTAATACATTTAGACTGAACCAGACAATGACTTCATATGTCACATTATAGACTTATGAGAATGCATGAAACGAACAACACTGTAAGCAATATGGATACATGACATTGGTATATGTAGCAGTTGACACCATCCTTTGCACAGGGGTTGTACAAGGTCAGAGTACTGGATATAGTTGCCATGGTAACTAAGAAGAACAATATGAGGAAGGTCTTATCTGTAGGAAGCTGTGGCAATGAATACATCACACATTTATCTTGTCATGGGTGCCATCCTGTGCAAAGGATGGTGTCAACTGCTAAATGTACCATGTCGTGTATCCATATTGCTTACTGTTGTTTGTTTCTTGCATTCTCATAAAATCATGTATACATATGAATCTATATACGTGTTGAGTGCCT
Source organism: Spongilla lacustris (assembly GCA_949361645.1). Taxonomy (NCBI): domain Eukaryota; kingdom Metazoa; phylum Porifera; class Demospongiae; order Spongillida; family Spongillidae; genus Spongilla; species Spongilla lacustris. The sequence goes on from OX442428.1 coordinate 4,720,856, forward strand.
CATTAGGTAATCCAACTGCACTAATTTACTAATTTATTAATTTAGTGGAGATGCCCTGTATATAAAAGATTTTAAAAAGTGCACGCACTCATTGCATCAATTGCCACTGTTATTATTATCTTGGAGATGTCAGAGACTGACATTAACGTATGTTTGATGCATAGTGACCGGGAGTTTATTGTGTGAATGCAAGGAGGACTAATGTCTGCAAGGCAAATCGGACATATTTCTCAGGCATACATCGATAAGGCTTGCAGTTGCATGATATAATACCATTTTTCTTCTAGCTGCAACCTCAAGGCATGTGGCTACGATGCAATGTTACTCATTGGGTGTTCTTTCCATTGGATAGTGGAGATTTAGACCTTAGCTTTCAGCCCGATTAAGTGCAGCTGCATATGGAAGGATCTAGTCAAGCTGCTGCAGCTGCATCAAGTTCAGCTTCTGCAATATCTTTGGCTACCAATTCTTTGCTACCAACAGGTAATACAGTTCCTGGTTTGGGGACCAGCCGTCATGCAACACCAAGCAGTGCTGGCAGGGCTCAATGGTCTGGTTCAACTCAGTTGTCCACACCTCCGTTCCTACCATGAAGAAAAAAGGCACATACTCGCTGAAGCCACATTTCTAAGTTGTTGACACGATATATATAGCTACAACAGAAGCTAAAGCAACCAAGCCGTTTATTCTTGTGGCGGTCAAGGATTATGTCGGCGATGAACATGTTATAGTAGCAGCAAAATAAAATAATAGAGCGATTTTACGTATATCCATGCATGCAGGTTATAGGTTCTGGAAGTCGAGTGCAAGAAAGATTTATGCTGTACCCAAGGACGACCTCTGCAGACCAACGATTGCTCAAGCGCCCGCGTGTGAAACAAAGTGATCAAGATGTTCTGACCCTTTTCCATCACTAGGCAGTGATATTGACGATCATGACTGTCTAACCGATAAAGAGGTGATAGAAGAATTAGGGAAAGAAATATTAACCATCAGTAGAAAAACAGAAGCTATTTTAGCACTGTCAAGCGCATCGAGGATTCCTTTTGGCCTGCAGACCCTCTTAAATGACACGTTCAAGTGCTGCATTTGTGCAAGAACTCCGATGAAACCACCTATCTTGATGGCACGGTGTTGCAAAACTATCCTGGGGTGCGAGGAATGCGTAATGGAATGTACTCAGGATCGGATGCTATCACAAAGTCATGCCCTCGATGTAGAGCTGAATGAGGATACGCCGAAAGTCTATTGAAAGTTTTAGGACTTGATGACTTCCTTGTAGGAATCAGGGATCTTAGTAGTCAATAGCCCAGCAGTGCACTTCAGTAATCGTATATATGTCAATGATGCCATGCAGTTCTTTTTATTATCACTATACTCACTTCAATGTTCTGTTGAATGATTTGTATACTCGAGATAGCTGGTTGGCCAGGCCATGCACGTATGCAGATGTTCTTATATTAGTCAACCTGGGTTGATGGTGCACGGTGGTGGTGGCCGCCATTGCATGATATGCGCTTCGAGGCCCAGCACTTCATCGCATTGAGTATTTACACGCCTCCTAATACAGCCGGAGATCATATTACAGTGGCGGCGGAAGGGGGAGGGGGGGGGGGGGGAGGCTGGGGGTGCTCCAGCCCCACCAAATATAGCATAGGGGGTGCTCAGCACCCCTTCCAGCAACATATGTTGTGGTTTCGGATGCGTGACTCAGAAGAGTATTTATTTGCACGTCTGTCTGTCATGTGTCCTTTCTTGTGACTCACGATGGTGTTATTGCTCTTTGCACGCATTGAAAATCATGAAATGAAGACAGGCTCTATTGAACAAATCCTGGGGGAACTGTACTAGTAACAGGTAGACAACAAATTCCAATTCAATCGGATAATGACAGAGGAGTGGAGAATACAGTGGAATTGCCTGTAGTACCTCAAGCTATTTGTGTCTTAGAAAGGAGAGAGAAAGATGATGAGAAGGAATCGAATGCTATTGTTTCGTTTAGTCAACGTCCCATTATTGACACCATTGATCGTGTGGTTCAGAGTTACAGTAACAATGGTGGCCCAATTGATGCCAAAAGCGTTGTGCCTCTAAGTAGAATCCAATGGACAGGGCTTGATCACAATAGTTTGCTCTGCGGTGTGTTGTAACAGCCAAATGGAAGCATACCAACCGAAGCAAAAGGAAGTTCTGCAGCAATTTTCTCGAAATTTTATGCCATCATGGGACGAAAAATAATGTTTGATTAAAAAGAAACATTCTGCTTATTCTGTTGATATGCTCAAAATCACAATACATTTTCAATCCCTGGATAATGCAGTAATGCATTTACATTAAAAGGTTATAGTAACATCAGAAAAGCCCTTGAAGTGTTCCTAATCCATGAGAACTCAAGAGCCACACCAAGAGGCAAAAATGAAATGGAAATACATTAATCAACCATCTGTTGTACAACTCATCAGTTCTGAAATGGCTCGGCAACAATTGATTCAACGGACTGAACTTTTGCATCAGTTAAATGCTATTAAGTTCCTCTTCAGGCAATGCATTGCAATCAGGGAACATTGTGAGAAGAAGGGAATCTGCCCCAATTATTATCTGCTTGGAAGGAGAACAGCGATGCTGTTAACAATTGGGTTGATGTTGGGAAGTATATGTCACATGACATAGTTAACGAATTAGTCACAATAATGGGCCAAAAGGTACTATATCAAGTACTGTCCAAAATAAAGCAACAAAAACTTGCATGGTTTTCTATCATTACAGATGAAGCTACTGATGTTAATTATAGAGAACAGCTGAATATATCAATTAGATTATGTAGATGAAGAATATTGCATCAGTGAAAACTCTATACGTCTGGTTAATCTTCCATATACCTTTGCTGACAGTATTTATAAAGGATATACTTCTGCGATGTGCACTCCCGTTGTCTCTCTGTAGGAGACAAGCGAATGATGGAGCTGCTGTCATGAAAAGAATTAGAAACGGTGTTGCTACAAGAATTAAAAATGATGTTCCTCAAGCACTCCCAGTACATTGCTTTGCACCTTCCTTGAATCTCTGCCTTCAGGATGCTGAAAGGCAAATAAAATTGCTTAGGGATGCTCTTGACATTGTAAGAGAAATTGTCCAACTTGTCAATCATTCGCCTAAACGTAAGCATCTTTTCTCTGAAAAGGTGCTTGAAAGTGATGGCCCGTCTATTGGACAGAAGCCGCTTTGTCCAACATGATGGACAGAGCGAGCAGTGGCGATGGAGGCTATTATAAAACAATGCAGCGTTATTATTGAAACCATGGAAGAAGTCCACCAAACTACACATGATGAAATATGGCCTTAAATCTGGAGGTATCATTGCAGCTCTGGTGAAGTCTGAAACATTTTTTTGTTTGCAATTGGGTTATCTACTTTTTGGATGTTCCGAAAATACATCAAAGGTGTTGCAAGCCAAAGATACAACACTTCGAGACGCTATTACAGCAATTGCAGCGACACAGTCCTTTTACAAACGCCAGAGATCCAATGAGGCTTATGACAGTTTCTATTATCGTATGTTAGAAAAGTCAAGTGCTTTGGAAATTGGAAAGCCAATTGTACCAAGGTACAGGAAACCACCAAAGAAATTTGGGGGTGACACGCAGCATAATTTCTTTCAGCTTTTTTTCTGCTTATTCTGTTGATATGCTCGAAATCACAACACATTTTCAATCCCTGGAAAATGCAGTAATGCAGTTACATTAAACGGTTATAGTAACATCAGAAATGCCCTTGAAGTGTTTCTAATCCACGAGAACTCAAAAGCCACACCAAGAGGCAAAAATGAAATGGAAATACATTAACCCTCCTACTGCGGAAGGCATATATATATGCCCAATAATTGCTCTCGCGTAATGCGACGGGCATATATATATGCCCGGCAGGATGATTGAACTGTAACGCCTGTTTCCGCGCGAAGCGAAGCGTTCATTACAGCATTGTTGTTTAGAACAATGACTCCCGACATCTGCATGCAATTCGCCGTGTAGCAAACTTATACCTGTCAGCCGTATTTGAATAGTAAGCCTAACTCCATTTGTAGCCCACAACAGGTGCTCGCGTCTAAGTGTCTTAAAAGCAACAAAAAGTGGTGAGATACGTTGATACTGGTATAACAACCCTTAAATGAACATGTAGGTTCCTAGAAAGCTAATTCTCAGAGTAACAAAGACTTCTCCCGTGTAAGCGTACGATAACGTACGATACGGCACGGAAACAACGTTCGCACCGTGTATGGAACACACGGGTAGCGTTAAAAAGGCATAGCGAGTGAAGCTGGGGCACTTACCAACGTGTGTTGACGAAATAGGCAATACAGAGCACAGAGTTCTAACGAAAACGTTCCAAACGCGAGTAGCAAATAAAATCAATTACTATGCTAAAATTCCTTTCGCAATACGTCACGTTATGAATAATTAATGAGCAGCAGCAGGAGGGTTAATCAACCATCTGTTGTACAACTCATCAGTTCTGAAATGGCTCGGCAACAATTGATTCGACGGACTGGACTTTTGCATCAGTTAAATGCTATTAAGGTCCTCTTCAGGCAATGCATTACAATCAGGGGACATTGTGAGAAGAAGGGAATCTGCTCCAATTATTATCTGCTTGGAAGGAGAACAGCGATGCTGTTAACAATTGGGTTGATGTTGGGAAGTATATGTCACATGACATAGTTAATGAATTAGTCACAATAATGGGCCAAAAGGTACTATATCAAGTACTGTCCAAAATAAAGCAACAAAAACCTGCATGGTTTTCTATCATTGCAGATGAAGCTACTGATGTTAATTATAGAGAACAGCTGAATATATCAATTAGATTATGTAGATGAAGAATACTGCATCAGTGAAAACTCTATTGGTCTGGTTAATCTTCCATATACCTTTGCTGAGAGTATTTATAAAGGATATACTTCTGCGATGTGCACTCCCGTTGTCTCTCTGTAGGGGACAAGCGTATGATGGAGCTGCTGTCATGAAAAGAATTAGAAGCGGTGTTGCTACAAGAATTAAAAATGATGTTCCTCAAGCACTTCCAGTACATTGCTTTGCACTTTCTTTGAATCTCTGCCTTCAGGATGCTAGAAGGCAAATAAAATTGCTTAGGGATGCTCTTGACATTGTAAGAGAAATTGTCGAACTTGTCAATCATTCGCCTAAACGTAAGCATCTTTGCTCTGAAAAGGTACTTGAAAGTGATGGCACGTCTACTGGACAGAAGCCGCTTTGTCCAACGTGATGAACAGTGCGAGCAGTGGCGATGGAGGCTATTATAAAACAATGAAGCGTTATTATTGAAACCATGGAAGAAGTCCACCAAACTACACATGATGAAATATGGCCTTAAATCTGGAGGCATCATTGCAGCTCTGGAAAAGTTTGAAACATTTTCTTGTTAGCAATTGGGTTATCTACTTTTTGGATGTTCCGAAAATACGTCAAAGGTGTTGCAAGCCAAAGATACAACACTTCAAGACGCTATTACAGCAATTGCAGCGACACAGTCCTTTTACAAACGCCAGAGATCCAATGAGGCTTTTGACAGTTTTTATTATCGTATGTTAGAGAAGCCAAGTGCTTTGGAAATTGGAAAGCCAATTGTATCAAGGTACAGAAAACCACCAAAGAGATTTGGGGGTGACACGTAACATAATTTCCTTCAGCCACGTGAATATTATAGACATCAGTATTTTGAAGATTGTGATCTCTAATTCAACGATTGATTTCAACAAAAAGAAATCATGCAACCCGTTTTTTCAATAGAAGCAATTTTACTGAAGTCAGCTAATGGAGAAGAATGCAAAGTGGAGTTGGAAACCCTATCCAACTTGGTGTGCGATATTGTGTTACATAACTGATTGTAATATCTCACGTGATTATTGAAATATAGTTTTTTGCCTAGAGTGACACGCAGTGACACGCTGAATCGAGCTAGTCCGAGTTTGCTCTCATTAGATAAAAGGCGAATTGTCGTACATGGTCCTACAAGCCTGGAAACAGGAAAAAGAGTCTAGAATATTCGTCTTTTTGATTGATCATGGATAGCAATGGGCGAACCCGGAACAAGCGACGTTCAAATTGATCGAGACAGCGCGATAAGAAGAAAACGGATTCGAGTGGGGCAAAAGGCCTCAGCCACTCGGATCATGGCGCAAGCTCAGGAAACTATCGATGCCCCTCAGACGAACTGCTCAGCACTTAAACGGTTTCTCTCAGTTCTCCACGAGAAAAGAGATATTATTCTCAAAATGGACGCGGAAATCCTCAACGACGTGGGTTCGGAAGAAGAAATAGTGCGCGAGATCGAAGAGGCTGACGTCTATCGTGAAAGGATAGAGATGGCGGTCATCGCCATAGAACAAGCTATTTCCGAGACTGAACAAGCTAGTCCGCTGCATATTCGACAGGGAGAGGAGTCGGCGTCTGAACCAGTGAACCAACAAGTGGACAGGCTTTCACCAGCGAACCAACTAGCGGACAGGCGTTCAATTTCTCCAACTCCAAGCGATGCGCAGGCACGTGTGGCTCTGCCCAGTCAAGTTGACAATTCACATAGTAGCCCAAAACAAGTACAGCCAGGATCAACTACGATGAAGACGCCAAAGGTGAAACTCCCGAAGTTGACACTAAAGAAATTTAGTGGTGATCCTACTGCGTGGACCCCGTTTTGGGACTCCTATGAGTCAGCTATTCATCAAAATCCAGACTTATCGGACATCGACAAGTTCAACTACCTGCAGTCCTTGGTAGAACATTCAGCAGCAGAAGCCATTGCAGGACTCACTCTGTCTTCATCAAACTATGCAGAAGCCATAACAGTGTTGAAGAAGCGGTTTGGGAACAAGCAGCAACTCATTAACAAACACATGGAGGCTCTACTCAGTCTGCCAGCAGTGACATCAGTTTACGAGCTTAGAAACCTTCGTCAACTGTATGATAAAGTAGAGTCACATGTCCGAAGTCTCAAGTCCATTGGAATTGCAGCCTCATTGTATGGCAACTTACTCGCTTCCATTTTGATGAAGAAGATTCCCTCTGATCTGTGTCTCATTGTAAGCCGTGAAACTGTAGAAGACAATTGGGATCTGGATTCGCTACTGAAGGTTTTGGAAAAGGAGATCGAGGCAAGGGAGAGGGCTGCAATGAATACATCTGCCCAACCAAGGAAACCAGTTCGAGACTACTCCACTGCTGCTGCACTTCTGTCTGACACATCATCTCCCTTGTGTGCGTTCTGTGACCAACCTCACTACTCTACCCACTGCAGAGTAGTGACTGATCATCAGAAAAGAAAACAGCTGTTGTTGAAAGGAGGAAGATGCTTCATCTGCCTGAAGAAGGGACACCTCAGCAGAGACTGTCGGTCATCTCGTGGATGCTACAATTGTGGAGGAAGACATCATTCAAGTATATGCAAGTCACAAAGATCTGGGCCCCGAAATGCTCAGAATACAACACCTACCTCAACAGAACAACCTCAGAATGTTAGACCGCAGATGCAACCACAGCAACACCAGACACAATCTGCTCCAGTACTATCCATGTATGTTGATGTGAAGACTCCATTGCTACTACAGACGGCAAGAGCATCTGTGTTCCAGCCAAATCGACCTTCACTCACAACAATTGTCAGGATAATTCTAGACAGTGGCAGTCAGCGCTCCTACGTCACAGATATGGTGCGGAAGAATCTTGCATTGCACACGGAACAAGCAGAAACGATCGTGATGAAAACATTTGGCTGCCATGAGAAAGTTCAGATATGCGATGTGGTGAAGCTTGCGATCAAGACTGCAACTGGAACGGATTTGGTATTACCTTTTCTGGTGGTGCCGTCCATCTGTGAACCCATTGCTGGACAACCTATCACACTAGCGAGGGATACCTACCCTCACCTATTTGGACTGAACCTTGCAGATGATAGTGGTAGGAGTGAGAGCTTAGCCATTAGCGTCTTGATCGGAGCAGATCACTACTGGAAGTTGGCTACAGGGAGAGTCCGTCGTGGCAAGACTGGACCTACTGCTATAGAGACTGTGTTGGGATGGGTACTCTCAGGACCTGTACCAGGAATAACGTGTGGAGAAACTAGTACGAACCTTATCTCAGCTCATACTCTCAAGTTGGAAACTTCTGTTCTTCAGTGCCAAGACTGCGACTTGGATCAAAGGCTGAAGAAGTTCTGGGATCTGGAGACCTTAGGCATTAAAGAGGGTGAAATGCCAGCATATAGTCAGTTTATGGAGGGTATTACCTTCCAGGATGGCAGGTATTGCGTTCAGCTTCCATGGAAAAACCCACATCCAACTCTTCCGGATAATATCAAACTAAGTCAGCGTCGACTTTGTGGTCTTCTGAGACGTTTACGACAGGAGCCAAGTCTACTACAGCGCTATGACACAGTGATTAAGGAGCAGCTCAATGAAGGCATTGTAGAAGTGGTTCAAGACCCATGGACATCTGTTATGGAGAAGGTGCACTACATACCTCATCACGGAGTCATACGGGATGACAAGCAGACAACGAAGTTGAGGATTGTTTATGACGCCTCTGCTAAAGAAGACGGACCCTCCTTGAATGATTGTCTATATGCAGGGCCACCGTTCGGACAGTTCATCTTCGACATTCTGGTGCGATTTCGACTGCATCAAGTTGCCCTAGTTGCTGATATAGAGAAAGCATTCCTGATGGTCTCTGTTGACAAAAAGGATATGGACGTCTTGAGATTTCTCTGGGTTGACAATGTCCATGCTGATCTACCCAACCTTCAGGTACTACGATTCACTAGAGTGGTTTTTGGGGTTGCCTCAAGTCCCTTCCTACTTAATGCTACACTGAGATATCACTTGGAGAAGTATAGGTCAGCTGATCCAGAAACCGTGGATAGACTTGAACGGGCACTCTATGTTGATGATGTAACGTATGGAGCTGACAGTGTGGAAGAAGCATTTGTGTTGTACACAAAGTCCAAGCTATGGTTAAAGGAAGGTGGTTTCAATCTTAGAAAGTTTGTCACAAATTCGTCAATGCTGCAGCGGAAGATTGATTTGCAAGAATCCTGTCCAGTTAACTGTACCGAGACCGTGTCTCCACATCTCAGTGCCTCAGAAGAGCTGTCGTTTGCCAAGGTTGCACTTGGTGGAGATGAGTCACACCTAAAAGGCCTTAAAGTTTTGGGGATCCAGTGGAACCCTGCTGAGGATATGTTCATCTTTGACCTAAGTCATCTTTGCAAGCTGTCTATGGAGTTGGAGCCAACCAAACGAGGCATTGTTGGCATTGTGTCCAGGATTTATGATCCAATTGGCATTGTGTCGCCTGTCACAATCCAGTTCAAGATGATGTTCCAAGAGCTGTGTGCCAACCACCTAAACTGGGACGATCAGTTGTTGGGTGAACTGCTTGTAAAGTGGAAGAAACTGTTGAGTGAATTTCAGCAAGTTGAACCCCTACGCTTTCCAAGGTGCTACTTTAGGAATTCTACGAGGACATCGTCGTCATACATCTTAACATGGATTCGGTGATGCTTCACAACAAGCATATGCTGCTGTAGTGTATCTTTTGATCGAAACCCCTGACGGTCGTTCAACACGGTTTGTGGGCTGGCTGCACTGTTGTTGGCCAGACTGATATCTTCATTGGAGTCAGCCTTGAGGTCTGAGATAGCTTTGATGCCGTCAATGTGCTACACTGACTCAAAGGTTGCTCTGTATTGGATTAAAGGTGAAAGTCAGGAATGGATACAATTTGTCCAGAACCGAGTCAACAAAATCCGAACCCTAGTACCAGCTCAGCGTTGGAAACACTGTTCGGGACATGATAACCCAGCGGATCTGCCTTCCAGAGGTATCAGTCTACCGGAACTGTTGAACAAGTCAGTGTGGTTCAGTGGACCAAGTTGGCTTTCCAGTCCAGTCCAGGCTTCTAGTTGTGACGAAGAGTTGATGCCGGACGAGTGCATATTGGAGATGAAGAAAAGTGCTCAACATGTGTTGTTGGTTGGTGGAGAGATTGGCACTGTTATCCAGTGTCAACGATTTAGTTCGCTTGGAAGATTGTTGAGAGTGACTGCTTACGTGCTCAAGTTCATCGCAGTTCTCAAGGTCAGAGGGTCAGTATCTGCAGGTTTATCATCGAAGGACGTCTCTGATGCTGAAGAATTCTGGATCAGGTCATCACAAGCTGTACTACTTAAAGATGTGAAGTTTCAAGTGTGGAAGACTCAGTTTGGGTTGTACTGTGACAATGAGATTTGGCGGTGTGGAGGCAGGTTGAGGAATGCCGACCTGGATGTATGTGCGAATCACCCTATCCTTCTACCTACATGGAGGTGTAAAGGAGACCCTCACTGAACTTCGTAGTCGATTTTGGATTTTAAAGGGAAGAAGTGTTGTGAAGAAATTACTCCACAAATGCGTGGTATGTAAGAAGATCGATGGAAAGCCTTATGCGTCATCACTACCACCCCCTCTGCCGGAGTTTCGGGTTACTCAGTCACCACCATTTGCGTTCACAGGTTTGGATTATGCAGGACCTCTGTACCTAAAGGGTACAGAAGACAAAGTGTGGATCTGTCTGTTTACCTGTTGTGCCACCCGAGCACTACACTTGGACCTGGTTGTGGATATGACCACCGAAGCATTCATTCGATGCTTCAAGCGGTTTGTGGCCAGGAGGGGAATCCCTCGAGTGATTATCTCTGACAACAGCAAAACGTTCAAGTCTGCTGACAAAGTCATTGCTGAGATTCTGAACCGTCCAGAAATTGAAGAGTTCTTTGCTGGTGTACGTGTTAAGTGGAACTTCAATCTTGAAAAAGCGCCATGGTGGGGAGGATTTTTTGAAAGACTGGTGAAGTCAACCAAGCGTTGCTTGAAGAAAATCATTGGAACCACAAGGCTCTCTTATGAGGAACTTCAGACTGTTCTGGTAGAGGTCGAAGCCATCAGCCACTGACATATGTGTCATCGGAAGACCTTGAAGAGCCACTAACTCCATCCCACCTGCTAACTGGTCGTAGGTTAATCAGTCTACCTGATCCACAGGACTCAGAGGATGATCCTGACTACCATGCATCCCATACCCCAGAAGTACTTACCAGACAGATGAAACACCTCACAGTCATGTTGGACCATTTCTGGAAGCGCTGGAAATGGGAGTATTTAGTGGAGCTGAGGGAGATGCATCGCTACGCACAGAAGCCTACTACACCTCATGAACCTGTGTCTGTTGGAGATGTCGTTCTGGTATATGATGAGGACCATCCCCGAATATTTTGGAAGTTGGCAAAGGTTGAAGGTTTGCTCAAGGGATCGGATGGAGTTGTGAGGGGCACAAAGGTTCGTGTCCGGAGTGGAAATGGTTTTACAGTTTTAAAGCGTCCTGTCCAACACCTTTTTCCTCTTGAAGTGAATGTCGATGATCTAAGTGTTGCAGAAGATGTCAAGTTGAGGCTGTCTCAGCAAAAGGGCCAAGATGAAAAGGAGGTACAGGAAGAAAAGAAGGTGCGGCCAGTGAGGGCATCTGCACAAAGAGCAAGGCAGAAGATTACAGAGTGGATGAAGTCAAATTGAACTGATAGTTTGTTGACTAGTTCTCACTAGTCAAGATGGGGAGTGTGCGATTTTGTGTTACATAACTGATTGTAATATCTCACGTGATTATTGAAATATAGTTTTTTGCCTAGAGTGACACGTGGTGACACGCTGAATTGAGCTAGTCCGAGTTTGCTCTCATTAGATAAAAGGCGAATTGTCGTACATTCGGTCTTTAAGAGTAATATTGTTTTAAATACATTAGAGAAGCAACTCCCTGTTCTAATTGCCCCGTGATTCGCGTGGAGTTACCCGATGTGAAACAAGTCACTAGCGTTCATTGTAGAAAACGGAATATTAATTGCGTAATTATTCATTCATTGTGCGCACATGATTGTAGTAAAAATAAAATTTGTGAACAGGAACGTGCGAGCTAGCTAGCGTTTGTATCCTCTCGGATCGCTCACGATCGCTTACATTGATTGAGTGTCTTTACATGGTCCTTCGAGCCGGGAAGTTATTTGAACGGCGAACATGAGTGAATCCAAGAAAGTGAAGAAGAAGCGCATTCGCGCCGGTCACAGGGCTTCAGCCACGCGAATCAGCACTCAAGCGAAATAGAATTTGGAATCCACTGAATTTAACCCAGCACAGATGAAGCAGCATGTTCAGTTCCTGAAGGATAAGTTACGTGTGATAAGTCAACTTGACGCGGAAATCGTGGATTTACTACAGACCGAAGAAGAAACTACGCGCGAGATAGAGCAATCTGACACCTTCAAGGAAGGAATCGAACTAGCTATGATCAACTTTGAGTCCGCAGTGGCGGAGACATCTCGTACGCCAACAAGAAACCGATCCAGCGCTAACAGCGACGTTGCAAGCGAAGAACAAGAGATAAGGACGGATATTGTGAACGAAGTGAGCAGACCTAACTCTGCTGCATCTCAATCAATGACAACCAAACCAGCTACTACGATTTCACAACACGAAAACAGTAGTGACAGGAAAACGACCCAAGCGTGCAAAGTGAAGCTCCCGAAGTTGGTACTGAAGAAATTTGACGAAGGATTCACCAATTGGTCATCGTTTTGGGATTCCTTCGAGTCATCCATACATCAGAATCCAGATTTGACTGAAATTGACAAATTCATCTATCTAAAATCACTCCTTGAATCATCAGCTGCAGAAGTTATCAGTGGATTGACTTTGTCTTCAAGCAACTACACAGAAGCTTTATCCCTGCTTAAGAAGAGATTCGGCAACAAGCAGCACCAGATTAGCAAGCACACGGACGCTCTCATGAACTTAGAACCAGTCGTCACCTCTCGCAATCTGAAGGCCCTTAGACAACTGTACGACAAGGTCGAGTCACACATTCGCTGTCTAAGGTCTCTTGGTGTGGAGTCAGAGTCATATGGTACGCTGCTGAGCTCCGTGTTGATGAAGAGAATCCCACACGATATTTGTTTAGTAGTGAGCAGAACAGTAACCACAGATGATTGGAAGTTAGACAAATTGTTGGCAGCTGTTGGTAGTGAAATTGAAGCTAGGGAAAAGGCAGCTCAGGAAGAGGCAGAAACTTTACAGAAACCTACAAAGAATCCACCCACTACTGCAGCACTGCTCAGTACGCCAGCTCCAGCATGTTGTTACTGTGGGGAATCACACCAGTCTTCCTCGTGCAGAACTGTACCCGACATAGATCAGAGAAGGCAATGTCTGTTAAAGATGGGAAGATGTTTTGTGTGTCTCAGGAGAGGGCACAAAGGGATTGACTGCCGATCCTCATTGAAATGTTCAATCTGCCAAGGAAGACATCTCTTGAGTATCTGCCCACGACCTAGACAGGCGAACAACTCACAACCGGGTACTTCTCCATCTGTGCCGGCAAGTCAAAATTCATCACGAACTGTTCAAGCTCCTGCAGTTAACGGACGATCGTCAACGATGTCCATGTATGTCAGCACCAAGACTCCAATACTGCTGCAAACTGCACGTGTGAAGGTGAATGCTCCAAATCGAGAATCCCCAGTCATTGACACTAGAATTGTATTTGATAGTGGAAGTCAAAGATCGTACATTTCCAACAAGATCTGTGAGGCACTTGGGCTCAAGGTGGAACGCAAAGAGAGGCTAGTGGTGAAGACCTTTGGAGCAGAAGAAGGATGATCTCAAGAATGTGGTGTGGTTCGACTCAGTGTCAAGACAAAGGCAGGATCCAATGTCGTTCTGACACTACTTGCTGTATCTACAATTTGCGAGCCACTCGTAGGCCAGCCATTGACCTTTGCAACTAACCACTACTCATACCTATCAGGACTAGACATGGCACATTCAAGCGACCAAAACGACCATCTAGAGGTGGGAATCCTAGTCGGAGCTGACAACTACTGGTCCTTGATGACTGGAAGGATTCGGAAGGGAAGAACCGGACCTACTGCAGTGGAAACGGACTTTGGCTGGGTGCTCTCTGGGCCAGTGAAAGGATTGCCTACAGAAACAACTTCAGTGAACCTTCTTTCATGCCACGTACTGAATGTGGGAATGTCGTCTCCTCACTCTGACACCAAGATGGAACAGATACTGCATAGTTTTTGGGACCTAGAAACACTTGGTATAAAATCTCAAGAAGGATCGGTGTACGACAACTTCATGCGTACCATATCATATGAGGATGGAAGATATTGTGTAAGCCTACCTTGGAAGGATCCTAATCCTCTACTGCCGGATAACTTCAACCTCTGTCAAGCAAGATTGTTTGGTTTGATACGAAGACTAAAGCAAAGCCCACACATTCTTCTGGAGTATGACCGAATCATTCGTGAACAAATTGCACAAGGGATTGTTGAAGTTATGGGTGATGCGGCACGAAGTCCTACTGGAAGGCTGCATTACTTCCCGCACCACGGCGTCATTTGGGAGGACAAATCGACTACCAAACTGAGAATAGTCTTTGATGCGTCAGCACGTAGCGAAGGTCCTTCACTTAACGATTGTCTCTATACTGGACCATCCTTTGGCCAAAACATTGCAGAGATCTTACTCAGGTTTTGCCTGTTTCCAGTGGCCTTGGTAGCAGACATCGAAAAGGCTTTCTTAATGGTTTCTGTTGTGAAGGAAGACAGGGATGCACTAAGGTTCCTCTGGTTGGATAATATCAGTAGTGATTGCCCCAGTGTTCAAGTGCTACGGTTCATTAGGATCGTATTTGGTGTTTCAGCAAGCCCATTCTTGCTTAATGCTACGATCAAGCGGCACATTGAGGGCTATCAGTCTGAAGACAGTGGTTTTGTGGAGAAATTCCAACGGTCCATATATGTAGACGATGTCACATTTGGAGCAGAAAGTGCAGAGAAGGCGTTCAAGTTGTACCAGCAGTCTATGCTTTGGTTAGCCAAAGGTGGATTTAATCTTCGAAAATTTGTCACAAACAGTCCAGAACTGCAGTCAAGGATCAATTGGGCATAGAATCACACTCTCGACCAATCAGATGGCACAGACCCAGCAAGAGTCACCAGTGAGGATATGTCATATGTGAAAAACACATTAGGTGACAACCTGAACAACCTGGAGGGTTTGAAGGTCCTAGGAGTACGTTGGAACCCGGAATCCGATTTGTTGTTGTTCGACATCCAGCACATTTCAGAACTAACCACGACGCTTCAACCCACCAAGCGAAATGTCATTGGTCTTGCTGCACGATTCTTTGACCCATTGGGAGTTATTTCACCTGTAACTGTCCAATTCAAGCTACTATTTGTGTGAAGAATGTGTCTTGGGACGAGCCTTTGCCGTGTGAATTATTGGAAAGGTGGGAGAAATTGCTTGATGGACTGAAGCAAGTTCACTCCATTACTATACCTCGGTGCTACTTCTCCAATTGGACGTCATGCAGTCTTCGGGGTTTCTGCGACACTTCACAGCATGCATATGCGGCAGTGGTTTACCTCCGGATAGAAACTGATGGCAGCTGTTACTCCAAGTTGGTTGTAGCCAAGACACGGGTTTGCCCACTGCAGAAGCACAGTATACCCAGGCTTGAGTTGTTAGGAGCACTTCTACTGTCCAGGCTACTTTCATGGGCTCATTCTGCACTTAGAGTGGAACTGAGGCTTGAACCTTCAATCTGTTACACTGATTCGATTGTGGTCTTGTACTGGATCAAGAGAGTGGACAAGGAATGGAAGCAGTTTGTTGAGAACCGAGTTACAGAAATTCGACAACTTGCTCCAGCTGCATGGTGGCAGCATTGCCCAGGGGCAGACAATCCAGCTGACATGCCATCAAGGGGCATGGATCCACTACAATTAGTGAACAACCCACTCTGGTTTAATGGACCAAGATGGCTATGTGAATCCTCCTCAGAAGGGCTCTCTGACTCTTGTATACCTGAACATGTGCCTGAAGGTTGTGCTACTGAATTGAAGGTCAAGGACAGTCGTCGGTGTCACGAATCACACTCGCTGTTGGTCAGCGATCACAAGGACCCGATGATCAGATGTGAAAATTTTAGCAGTCTGAAACGTTTGTTGAAGGTCACAGCCATTGTGTATAAGTTCATCCAGGTACTGAAGATGAGAAGGCGTGGTACAGTTGCAAGTGTGAGGTTGGAAGCTAAGGATATTATTGATGCAGAGCTTTATTGGATACGGATTGCACAAGAAATGTTGCTCCAAGATGAGAAGTTCACCATGTGGAAGACACAGCTAGGCCTTTACTTGGATGATTTAGGGCTGTGGAGATGTAAGGGAAGACTTAGCAATGCAGAGCTCCCAATGGATGCCAAACACCCAATACTTCTGCCAAGTAAACACCACATTACGATTCTTGTAGCCCAAGACTGCCACAAACACGTGATGCACGGCGGCATCAAAGAAACACTGGCCGAACTTAGAGGACGATTCTGGATCATCAAAGAGAGGAGTTTTTTAAGGAATTTGCTGCATCAGTGCACAATCTGTGCCAGAATCAATGCAAGACCGTATGATGCGTGTGAATCTCCACCATTGCCACAGTTCCGTGTAAGGGAATACCCACCATTTAACTGTGTAGGTGTCGACTACGCTGGTCCCTTGTACGTCAAGTCAGGTGAAAAGGTGTGGATCTCGCTATTTTCGTGTTGTGTGACACGAGCCATACATCTAGAGGTGGTGCCAGACATGTCTACCGAATCTTTCATCCGATGCTTCAAGCATTTTGCAGCACGAAGAGGTACCCCATCGATAGTTGTTTCGGACAATAGCAAGACGTTTAGGTCCGCCCACAAGGAATTAGCCCAGATCCAAACACATCCTGTTGTTGAGAACTTCTTCACAGAGCAACGGATAGAATGGCGCTTCAACTTGGAGAAGGCTCCTTGGTGG
Source organism: Spongilla lacustris (assembly GCA_949361645.1). Taxonomy (NCBI): domain Eukaryota; kingdom Metazoa; phylum Porifera; class Demospongiae; order Spongillida; family Spongillidae; genus Spongilla; species Spongilla lacustris. Next base: position 4,737,797 of record OX442428.1, read on the forward strand.
GGTGGATTCTTTGAGAGGATGGTTGGCTCAGTCAAAAGATGCTTGAAAAAGGTCATAGGTCATGCAAGGTTAACGTTTGATGAACTATTGACTGTTATTGTGGAGGTGGAAGGAACGCTCAACTCCAGACCACTTACATACCTCTCAGCTGATGATTTTGATGAACCACTCACTCCAGCGCACCTACTCACAGGCCGTCGACTCCATGGATTACCTGACACACACGTATCATCAGAATTGGACTTGGACTTTGTTACGTCAAGTACTCATTCTGCCGTCACTTCACGAATGAAACATCTTCAACTCATTCTGCAACACTTCTGGAAACGTTGGAAGACCGAGTATCTCATTGACTTAAGGAAAGCCCATCGATTCTCCACCAACAAGGACAAAGGGTATGGCAAGATTGCTCTTGGAGATATTGTCCTGGTGCATGAATACAATCATCCCAGAACATTTTGGAGATTGGGAAGGGTAGAGCAGCTCATCCAGGGCAGTGATGGTCATGTCAGAGGAGCAGTGGTTCGCGTGTCATCCAAGACTGGTTCCACTACATTGAGGCGACCATTGCAGCGATTGTACCCACTTGAAATCAAGCACCCAGATGCTGAGACCCCAGTGACTCCCGACAAGCAGCAAAGCACTACTAAGGAACGTCCCAGAAGGGCAGCAGCGGAAATAGCCAAGCTGAAATTAACCACTCTGGCGAATCAGTCTGATGAATCTGAACTTGATTATTGACTAATTCAGACTAGTCAATGGTGGCAGTGTAGAAAACGGAATATTAATTGCGTAATTATTCATTCATTGTGCGCACGTGATTGTAGTAAAAATAAAATTTGTGAACAGGAACGTGCGAGCTAGCTAGCGTTTGTATCCTCTCGGATCGCTCACGATTGCTTACATTGATTGAGTGTCTTTACATTCATACCGTATGCGATGAAATGAAAGCTCATGCAAACAGGAGTTTGCTGTCTAAAGTACATAAACTTCCCCAACTGTATTTTACTATTCCGATAATGTCCAGTACTTCGGAAAGAAGCTTCTGTGCTATGAAGCGACTACTAGCTTACATCAGATCAACTGACAGAGAAGCGATTGAACAATTGCTTTCTGCTTCACATCCACAAAGAATAGACACGATAAATTGCTAAGGAGTTCGAACATCTTAGCAAACAATGAACGAAAACATTACTTTGGAGTGTTTGCTGAAAAACAAACTTGTGTTGATAAGTCACTGTGTTATTAACTCATGATTTTAATAATAGGCACCCCCACATATAAGTACCTTCCGCCACCCCTGTATTATCTCTGATAATGCTATGTCCCGGTTAGAAGAACATGAAAAGTACCTAAGGAAGTGAATTGTTGAAGATGGAGTAAGCCAGCTACGTTTATGCGATGAGTTAAAGGCTATGTACCCAGAGAGAATTGGGTTTAGCGAGCGTAGCATGCGGAGGTTCTGTGCTAGCAAAGACATCCACAGAACATCCAGACTACCAAAAAAGGCTCTGAATGACGCAGTAATGTTAGGGGTGTCGCAGGTAACAGTGCATGTCAGATAGACTTAGGACAAATTGGTTGAGCATGCATGCACGCACGCTTTTCCAGTAGCGGATCCAGGGGGGGGGGGGGGGGGGGGCACAACGGGCCCGTGCCCCCCCCCCCGAGGGTCCCGCCCCTACGTATACACATACATGTACGAATATGTGTACACGAACATATGCAAACGCAGCGCAAAGATATAGCTACGGCAGAAATGGCCTATACGTACGCCTACCGTACGTACATAATGATACATGGGTCAGGGCCAAGTATGAATATGATTGCATCTGGCGCTTTTATCACGTGCCATAATAGCATTCGGCTGTACAATAGAAGTAAAGGCAAAAGGTATGTTACATTAGCCGGCCGATTAGCGTATGGTATTCAATTTTCCCTCTAGAGAGCATACCAAAAAGTACCAAAAACCGAGCATAAGCCCATATATGTACGTGGAGGTAAATAACGCCCACGCGTCATGTGACCATATGAAAAAGGTAGTACCGGTACTGATTTCAACATTTTCTGAATAAACGGTGAGTTCAGTACATGTGCTATCAACAGTGATGCATTGGCGCATTGAACATATAGAGGCTGAGCTCTTGATCTGTCGCTCCCCAGCCTCGATCTGTAATTACATTTTTTACGTACTTTTGGGGGGGGTTTTCTACGCAAAAAGCGTTGGCTTCTGGGGCAGAGCCCCAGACCCCAGTGGAGGAGCTTACACTGCTCCCCCACACCCCCTAGCTGGGCAGGAGGGGTGCCCCCCTCCCGCACCCTCCCCGGGGCGGCCCCGCCTACTACTTTACCCCACCCATTGCCACACCCTCACCGGTGCCCCCCCCCCTCCCAATTCCTGGATCCGCCACTGCTTTTCATACAGGTTGGACCCACATACGGTTGCAAGACCATGTGTGGATGTGAAAGCATCCTAAATGCTCGTGGGACTAGCACTTCAACCGATCTCCATAACTGATGGGAGCATGTAGCTCAAATTGCTACCAGAGATGGATACCTAGGTGGTGTATATTTACAAAAAACCATTTGAGGCCTTAACTGTAAGTGGTTTGGTTTCCAGACACATAAATGGACACTTACAGATTAGCTTGTTTATGGTTTTATAAAAACACAAAAAGTCATGTGATTTTGTTGTTTTCATATGATGTGATGCAGAAATAATGCTGATTCTAAAAATGCAATTTCCATTTTTACATATGTTCTATTGTAGACAAAACTGAAAACATTGGTATTGTGACAAGCACTATACACCTATGTGTGGAGTGGGTAGGATGCAAGAGATTATTGGGAGGCACTAGGAGAGAGAATTTCTGAACTGCAAACGCATTATTACATGCACTGCGTACTGCGCACGTGACGCGTTTCCAATCCCTCTGTACATGTATATTATCTCTGCCAGCACTCACCTGATGATGCACGTGAAGCTTGGATAAAATAATAGCTAAGCCGGCAGACTTCTGTATTGTTTCTGCTCACGGCACATGCGAAGCTGGGTATGTGTATTAAAAGTTTCCTTGCTTCCTAAACGAGAACACCGTCGGGACGATGTCTACACTGCAGTCGTCGACAGGTTAGCCTGAACGCAAAAGGATACACTGAAACTTAAGCGCTCGATCCCACATGGGAATGACACATACATACCTGATACTAAATGGTCACCAAAGATTCGCGAGTGTACGGTACTGTCTGCATCCAGTTGTTTATTAATTTCATAGGTTTTCAGACTTCTGGCGTGATCCTTAGTTGCAAAACGATTAATGTGAAGGCCAGAACGTTCACCATGGCGATTCTTAGTTACAGCCAACGCGTACGCACAGCAGGCATGGCATTGACTCGATAATAAATTTATAACCAAATTTGACTTAGGTCACGTGCTCGCGTTAGACTAGTATACAATACGTACTCGTACTCCACTGAAGTGCAAATGCTAAGATAAAGCAAGAATGGTTTAGCTACTGCGGGATGATGTATATAATGTGACAAGACTTGAGAAAGCTGGCTGTTTACTATAAGTATCATTCGTACACATGTAATGTGCATGCATAAGCATACTGCAAGCAAATCCATTCACACCATAATGTCTGGTCCATAACACTACACATGGTAACACTTATACGCGCGCGTACGTAATGCAATGCACCGAACACATACATATGTAACAAATTAAATTAAAAGCAATTAAAAGCTTGGCGTGTGTGTGTGTGTGTGGTATCTATGTGTGTAAATGTGTCTAATGCACCATTATACATGTACATGTATATGGTACATCCACAGCTGGTAGTCATCTTTTGTAAGTGAACGTATGTCTATGCTATGGGCTAAGGATGAATTAAATATCATGCAGTATAAAGTAAATACTTTGAACACATAGGAATGTTTTCTTCTTTTCAGTTATCAGAGTGGTCCTGATGAGTACCTCAAGACTTTCCTCTCCTTGGACCCACACATATCAAAGGTGTGTGCACCCCTTGCTCTCACCAAACCCTCATCATCAACTCATCACCCCTACAGTCTTATATTGTGTGCACATAAGCATGCACATATATGCTCACATGCACACACCCATATGCATGGTACAGTACTAATTTTATGTGCATGTGAGGGATTTAATTTATACCATCTGACATCCATATATGTAGTCTTGCTGGTCTTTCGGGTATATGTGTGATATGGTCCTATGTGTTAGTGTAAGGTAAACATGCACATGTTGTTAGATTGTTGGTGGGTGTATCCACATGTGGCAGACTACTCACAACACACACACGCAAACACACACACAACACTTCCTCCTGTAGCGAAAGCTCTCCAGCCCATTGTGGGAATGGCCCAACTGTCTATGAACTCTCCTTCTCATTGTGAGACATGTTCCCTCCTTCCCACCTTAAATATCATGTGATCTCCTCCCCAGCCCACATCGGAAGGCACATATCCCAGATGGTAATTGACACGTCCACTTGTGTCAAAGGAAAGGTGTAACAGACACCTTCAAACCCACATTCAAACCAAAAAGTGAGCCATATGCACTCCAAGGACTTTACCTACAAGGTAGATGTACAGCTAGTCCGGTGGTATTTGCCATCAGTGGGTCTCTGGCGAAGAAAAAAAGCCATGTGTAAATTGAGCTCCAGTCTATCCAGGATGAAATCAGCACCATCAATGGGATGTCCAGCTGGTACAAGCTGCAGAAGCCAGCTTTGACGAGGTAGCTGCTGGTCCCCAGACCTTGAAACTTCATGCATCGTCTTTTGTTTATGTGCATACTGATGTGTGTGTGTTTGGGGCTTGTGGCCATTTCCGTATTTGGTGAAGATCAGATGTTCCGCTGGCTGGTTATATTAGTTATGCTTAATTAATATATTATTCAAGCATTCTCTTCGTAAGCATCAATGCAATAGATTTGGCCATTTCTTTCGCGATTGAAAGCTCAACATGTTAAGAGGCCTAGGGTGTCTGAAGCAGCATAGGTACCATTTACATGTATGGCCAGAATGTGCCAGTGAAACATAAACAGACCTGAGCATTAGTGCTGGTTTATCAAATCACCACCATCACAACATGGCAGCAGTGGTGTAGCCAGGATAATATTTATGGTAGAGCACACACTGGCAGATGCAAGAGTTGAGAAACTGCTCATGCAGCTAGAGGGTATGGGCCAACAATTTTTTGATGCATAGCATTGTGGATGATTTTTATATCCAAGTTGATTCCATGAAAGAACTGAATCTGATTGTGAGCACAGCTGCTACCATGCTTAGACAGTACAAAATCTTCGTCTATAGCATGCTTCTAGTTTTCAACATGAAAGTCACATTTGGAAACAAGTCAGAACCAAGAAGATGACAACTGTAACAGTGACGGACATCCTTTTTTTATGGAGTACTCTCTAACCCGATAAATTAAATGTAGGAGGGAATGCAGGAGTTGATGCAATATCATGTGGTATGCTTTAATATATAGGGCAAGCTGATTGGACGTTCTATGGAGCTGTTTACGCTGAGTCTGATGCCCTGTAGCGGTGTGTAGCCATCTTTCCGATCTTAGATTCGGATCGGTACTATTAGTAATATTCCTTTTAAAAACACTGGCCACTGAATATATTGTATAAACTGTATATGTAATGCCAGCCTGAGTCTCGATCGAGTGCGCGCTAGTAATAATTACTTTATTTGAGGGTGAGTATTATTATTGTAGTGAATGACATAATATATTTTTGTATCGAGAGTTACGGTGTCGTAGGCATGGTTGTCCCCCCCGCAAAATGTCCCCCCGGACATTCATGCCTAGGCACCGCTGTCCCCCGGACACTCGTTCCTAGGCACCATTGTCCCCCGGACAATTATGCCTAGGCATATATGTCCGCAGGGGACATTTATGCCTAGGCATAATTGTCCTACCCTAGGCACCAGTGTCCCCCCATGGGGGGACACTGGTGCCTAGGATAGAATGTCCTACACTTTAAATACAGGCCTGGAATGTACAAGCGTAAGTATAATACAACCAAATCGGATCGATATACATGCGTTAGTCGTTTTATACGTGCATGTATTAGCAAACGTCATGCATGCCATGATATATCTTAATACATTTACATGCGTCTGCGTGCCCGCTCGGTTGTGTGCAGAGCAGCTAATTATTTATTACTAAAGGCTCTCATTTCAAGGAAAGGCATTCTTGTGTAAATGTTTACAAATGTAAATCGTATATATGAAAATTCGTGTGCATGCAAGTATCCGCGTGAGGTCATAAAATAATGATTGGTACCATGATATCACAAAAAAAAAAAACATGCTTCATGTGTCAGACAGATATTTGCTGCATGCAGTGCAGAGCCATTTGCCTTGTAAACACCTTTGCCAACTGACTCTTGAACTTGTACGATTTTTCTTTGCTGGAAGTAAGTGAACACCCAATATCAAAGTTACAGTCATGCTTCTATACATGGTGGTCGCATGCATATATCTATACAACGATCAGGAGCATATCCATAGAGGTTTCCGTGTTACCTGAAACCCCCCCCCCCCCCCCCCCCCCCCCCCCCAATAGAATAATATTTACAAAACTTAATTGATACTAACCTTCCCTCCTCCCCCCACTTGTATTAATTTGGCCTACCCTCCCCTCTCCGCTCTTATTTGGCCTATCGCAAGAGTGCATGATCCCCCCCCCCCCCTCCCCCCTCCCCCGCTCGTATTCGATTGGATACGCGCCAGGCCTGACGATTTTCCTTGTGGTGAAGCGTGGGTGAAGCGTGGCAAGCTATCATTATTCTTTCCTGCTCTTCTTTCGATTTGATCACTGTTGATCGCCACTCATATCTTGGAACAATTTGTAAATAAAGAGCGCCATTGTCAACTTTGTAATTTCCACGCGCTTTCGTCTAAAAGAACGTTTCTGATATTTTGAACATCCAACTGGCCTGGATACCTTCCTTTTAACAAGAACTGAGTTCAAAACGATTTCGTCGTCCATGGCCAGAAACACTCGCTGTTCTAAAAGGAAACCTCCACGGACGCGTGCGAACATTAGTTTATACACGCATGAGGCAGAGCAGTTACGAGGATTGGAAGGCTAAGTGTTTGGTTGAACGTTTATGATAAACGAGAAAACGTGGAGGGGGGCTAGTTGGGCGTAGCCCGACCGTACCTTCGCGTATTGGAATGTCGGGTATACCTGGATTTGTACCCATGCATCTAATAGCGCATGTGGGCTGTATGTGATAATAGTATAGCCCACATACGCTATCAGATGTGTACAAATCCAGGTATAGGCTAGATACCCAATACGCGAAGGTCGGGCTATGGGCCAACTAGAGGGGGGGGGGGGGGGGGGGGGGGGGACAGCTGTGCCTAGGAAAAAATGTCCGGCATGGGGGGACAATAATGCCTAGAGGGGACATTCATTCCTAGGCACCAGTGTCCGGGGGGACAGTCGTGCCTAGGCATGAATGTCCGGGGGGACACTTTTTCCAGGGGGACAGCCATGCCTCCGACAACGGCAGTAACTCTCATATAGGATTTGTGCCGTATCATGAATATCATTAAAAAAACGCGTCCCGCGTTCTTTATTGCTATCGATCCACAATGGAAAGACGATCATTTTCATGTTTTGTTCAAGTCGCCAGATCGTTTACTTTAAGAGAACAAAAAAGCTCGTGGTTCTCGTCCCCAGACCGTAATTTGTCCATAGTCGTCGTCGTCGTCTTTATGGGTGAGTATAACTCGAGATAGGAAAGGTTTTAAAGAGCGCCAGTTACACCAAAAATCGTAGAAAAATCTGACAATACATCTATAGGTTTCAGATATATAAATAAAGCATGTAACCAATGTACGTAATTTGCAGCTGTTCTCGCGCGCCAAGATATAAGTACGTAATCGACAATGTTGCAGAATTGTGTATTGTGTATGATTGGCATGGAACAGGTGGGAGTTTCATTTGTGTTTTTAGTTTTGCTCACCGCTTTTAGCTAGCGAAGTTGTTTTTGTCAAAATGCCTTTACGCGAATTACGGCTACGAAAGAGGAAAGTTAAGCGATGAGAGGAATACCTCCTAAATCGAGACTATGAGTTAGAGTCCTCCCGAGTTCGGTAAGATGCTGATGCTGAACAAAGGCGGGCGTCTGCTCGTGATATGTACAGAGCAAATCTGGAGTCGAACCAAGCTTCTAAGAGGTGGCAACAGGAAAAGAATTCTGTTGTGTCTACGAAGCGACGTTATGAACTGAACTCAGACGAGAAACGAGCTTCTAAGAGGGAAAGCTTGGCGCGTGAGTATCGAACTAATGGAACAGCTGCAAATGAAACATAACTGTAAACATTGTGTTGCTAGGCAATAAACATGGGAATTACAGCGGCTGGATTTTATCGTACAATCGTATTTACTTCTACATTGTACTACATGTACACCTATATACTAGTAGTCACTTATTTAAAAAAAAAAACGAATGAAACAAGATATAAAAAACATTCTCTCTGAGAAAGTTAGTGGTATATAGGATTTGAAGGCAATGGTGGTGTAAAAAGAAAGGGAACAAGGGATTCAGAGGAGATACAATGATTATTCCTATATTTAGCACCGTATAGAACGTCATTACAATTATGTTGCTAAATATAGAAATGATCATTGTATCTCCTCTGAATCCCTTGTTCCCTTTCTTTTTACACCACCATTGCCTTCAAATCCTATATACCACTAACTTTCTCAGAGAGAATGTTTTTTATATCTTGCATGTATCTATATGTACCCATGCGTGCTTGTGCTGGCTCCAGCTGGACTGTACTTTGACATTGTCCTGTGTATTTATGCATGTCTCTCTTTGTAATTAAACACTTTTTGGCTGATGCAGTACTCGTTACAGTGATTATGCCCCTTAGGGTAACTAAATAGCCGGTTGGAGAATGGTACATAACCCTAGCATCAGTAGCCAACCTTATGTTTTGCAGATGTGCCGTGTAATATACATTGAGCCAAGACATGCAAGATCTAAGTGCTGCACTGCATGTGCATAGTGATATCTCCACCTTCTTTCCCAATATTGACATACGCTACGGAGCATGTTGAAGATCGAACAAAACATATGCAATTTTTCGGACATATTCAGTGGTGTTATTTTGATAATCATTTATAGAGATTTTCGCAGGTGGCAGAGAACTACATGTAGAAAGCATGCAAGTCAAATTTTTAACACTGCAACAAAGGTACTGGATGTCAAAAATGCGCTACCCCAAAATATGGGTTGTATACCATTGTATTACCACACCAAAAGTTAGTTCAGCGCAATTTAAATGCACCCCTACAACATATTAGGAGAATAAAATGGAAATGGAAATTTGGTTACCCATGTATTTCTTTCATGGAATTACTTCAGGTTAGGAATCCCTTTTTAATTTAAAAAGAGATTTGTATCGAATCGCGTTACGACCCCGAATATGAAGTCATTGAAACGGGATCCGCTTCTAACATTGCCTAACGCTACTCCTATCAATCGGATCGCTTAGCTAGTTGTCAGTATCGAACAAGAAGTCAAAAAAGAACCGTTTCGTGTTTGTTTGATATCACAAAGCCTTGAGGTAATGTGAACAAAAGGAATTTGTTTTTCCTCAATCGGATCGAACAGCGGCCATTTTTTTTCTTCTTCCTTCATAAAAAAAAGAACTCAATATAGGAATCGTTTCGAATGGTGCCAATATGTTCAGAATTTCAATTGGTAGCACATTTTTTGGTGAAATACACGTGAATTATATTGGACAGTGAACTGATATCAGAAATACATATATTTATATACTTAACATTAAAAAAAACTCGACACAGGAACCGTTTCGAAGAACGGCGATGGTATCAATAGGTTCAGAATTTCAAACAATACAGTAGCGACCTACGATAGCGAACGATGGGAATCACTATTATGCCAAGATCTTTTCTCACAATAACAAACGATATTAAAAATTCACATTTCTTCTTGCTACCACGTTGTTACAAACTAATGGCATGCAACAGCCAGAACTTGACGCTATACTATACTACTTTCAACGTGACGGCTCTGCCATTAGACACTAAATAATGCTGCAAATTCGGTAAATCGTCATTTACGCTTTTGAACATGTGGCCAGCCCTGAGTTAGTAAAATGTGCTTATAAAATAACTATGAATTTCGTTATTGGGAGATATTAGGTGGTACCCCCAACGCTCGCTATCGTATGTCACTACTACAGTTGTACCTGTATGCATCTGTTACTGGTGAGACAGCAAGGACTTGTAATAATTAAGTGTCCATGGTGGCATATAGGATTTGAAGGCAGTAGTGTTGTAAAAAGGAAGGAAACAAGGGTCTAGTAATAACGGAAAGTGTAAGTCCTATATTTAGCATACAAACAACTTACATCTAATATCCTACAAATGTGCTAAATATGGACTATTACATTTCCATTATTATTAGACCCTTGTTTCCTTCCTTTAAAAAACCACCATTGCCTTCAAATCCTATATAATTTTTATCCACATTCTGTGAAATGGCTCATTTGTTTTAAAGAATTATGAGGGTACAATTTGAAATGAACTTCTAAAGCTATTAAGATAATGATAGTAGTTGGATGGTCTGTAGCCAAATTTAACTGCTCCGGCCATACTTAATAAATGCCCCTAGGTAGTATCAGTGAGTAAAATATTTCCTGTCACCTTTATGCAAGATGTGTGACTCAGTGCCATTTATCATAGTGTTCATGTAATGAAATCTACACAATATACACAACTGAAGAAAAAATATATATAGATACATTGATTCTGTCATCCATTAAAGTTGTAATTGCATAGACTCTAGGGCAGTCAACTTGTACACAAGTCACTAAAAGGGCAAGTGTACCTTATAATAGAATTTGTTAATCCCTGTGCTGTCAGCCTTTTTAATAGGGAATGTTTTCACACCAGGAAACGATGTCAGCATTGCAATGGAACAACCTCCCTTCACAGCTAAAAATCTGCTGTCAGCTATATCCATGAGATTTCATATAATGTAGCTCTATCACCTTTTGTATATACCTGGTTCAATAACATGATACATGCTGTCCTCCTTTATTAATTCCTGCTTCACGTCTACAATGGTCTCTTTATTTTCACCTAGGGAAAGCAAATGGTACCACAAATCATATCAATTAATGGAATATTACCTATGATTACGATATGGTTCTTGAAGGTACTTTGCTTCTCCGTATTGTCACCACAACTAAGCACAGTTGTATGCACCATGGTTACCAGCTGACTGGTAGTAGCAGTTGCCGTGTCACAAGAAAGACTCTTTGGGCACTGGTTTCCTCTCCATACAGCAGCACATGTCACCTTTTCCCAGCCAATGTCTAGCACCACACCAGACAGCATATTCAAGCTGCATGGTTAAGTGGTAGTGCGTACAGTTATATATATTATAATAATTATACCATGCATTATAAATAGTCATTGAAACCTACCCAGCCAGGATAGCAACTGCTGAGCTTATGTACACCAATGAAGGATTGTGGAATAGAATCAGAAATGGGGCTGCTATTTCAGATCGTATTTTGTCATTCCACAATCCTGGTGGCTCCAAGACAACCATTGGACAACGTGCGGAACTTGCTTCGCTGAATTCAAAGCAGCGATGTAATATCTCGTACAGGTGATCACAACTATGTGGTACACCTTTACTTATCACATTGTATGTATGACCAGGATAAAGTTGTTTAGCTTCGTTTCCACTAAAAAGGCCATAGTAGGAGGACATATTTCTTCTAAGGTGTAGATCATATAATCCAGGAACCTTCAGTACAATAAGACCATTAGCTTTATTCTGCATACACCATTGATACTTACCAAAGCTACAACAGATTCAACACTACTTGTAGTGATGGTACCATTTTTCTGATTAAGCATTGCAAATTTGCATGAGAAACTACCCAAATCCACACAGGCAACATATTTAGCAGCTTTTGTTACAACGCGCTGCTTGTATCTTCCATACCAATCTTTGGTGAAGGGAACCCGATCACGCTGAAATGGAAAGACAGAAACTGATTAATATATATATATATATATGCACTGCTGGAGTGTAAAATGAACTTTAAAAGTCCTCTTGATGTGATCCAGTTGAGTTTCAAGCTCATCACAATGAGACCATGCGCATCGTTGCTTGTACAAATCATACCACAGCTGTCCGTCCATACACATGGTATACCATGCCTATAGAAAGATTGTGCATGTTGGATGCTATTACACACATATACATGTACATATACATAATACTTGCCTTACAAACTGTCATAATTTTACAGAGCTCTTTGCAAGACAAATAGCCAAAGACTTTCAGATAGATATCATAGGGCAAAGTCTGCTCAAATATCTCAACAGCATCCTTGCCCACCGATCTCTGTTCCTGACACTGGAGAGCAAGTCCTTCCAAATAGGTATCATTGAAACCTTGGATATCTCCAGCTGGAGAACAAAATAATCATGCATGCACTGCATTTATGCAGCTGCTGTAAGCACCACACCTTGTTCCAGCTGCCAAGACTTCTGGTAGAGAGTCAGAGTTTTGATGTATTTTTCACTTTTCTCATAGGCATTAGGATTAGGCAGCATCTCAGTGTCCACTCGTCTGAACATAATCTCTGTTCGAATAATGTATTTAGTACCCTCAGTCACTGGTTGGCCATCATGCAAAGTATCATGGTTAAAGATTAGAGCAGTCCCAGCCTTTGGTGATACAGAGCAAAGTACATCTCCTAGATGATAGTGCTGTACGTAATGAAATGTAGAAGCATACAACTGGACACATACCATTCTTCTCAGAGAGGAAGGTTGTTGACCCTCCTTTAAACTCAGAGTTCAAATAGATCACCACAGTAAAGATGGAGCTCTCATCATCTCTGGGAACCCAGGGCCCATCGAGGTGGGGACTGAAGTGGTCACCACGTCTAAAGAGTATAGGCACTCTGTCAATTTTCAGTTTCCTTTCAAGTGGCATAGGAACGTATTTAAAATTGGGGATGAGGGGGGGGGGGGGGGGGGGCGACCTCATAAAAAAATATCAGCGAAACAGCCAGCGGATGGTTGCAGACATGCCAACAAGTGGGAAGGTGCGGCAGGGGAGCTTTTTGAAGAAGTATCAGTGTAGTTGACTTGTAAAACGTCATGGTCGCACACAGTTGTTTAAATATTACATTTAACTCTTTGTGTGTATAATTATTTACATGGTACCTTGTGCATGTACATTGTACCATTTACATGTATGATTTATGTCAATTGCTTGCATTAGAGTTTCTCACACATCAAAAATGTGCACACCTAGCATATGACGTCGACTCGCTAACAGTTGATGCAGTGTTGGAAGGAATTTGAAGAGTTGTACTACTTCCTATAATTAATTAATGGACCATATACTCCTCCTCCTTAACTCATTGCGCCCATCTTCAAGAACGGAAAGCTTTCCGTGCCAGCATGGTACTGTATGGTACGGCATGGTTAAATATCGACGCGTGAACACTGCC
>OX442428.1:4751567-4794260 GCA_949361645.1 Spongilla lacustris
GGATTCTGGTACAAAGATCGCAGGACTAGTACATGGGTGTACGCAGCCTTCGGGAAAGGGGGGATCGAAATTTTATAAAAGGTGACCTTCGTCACGCAAAATTATTATTACGTAATCATTACTAACTGTAAACGCGTACACGTACACTTTCGTACGTATATGCACGCGTATGTAGTAAATACAAGTGGGAGTAATCAACAAATAGTAAAAGCTTTTAAGTGTGATGGTGACCTCGTTTAGGGGAAGGGTCGTTCGAACCCATCGACCCCCCCTTGCGTACGCCCATGTACAGCTCCGGTAAAACTTTACTCAAGTGCTAGTAGCTATCGAGCGGGGGTAATGGAATCGTATTGCCACGAATGCGGTCATGATGGAGCAAATGCTCCCACACTACTTAGTCTGTATTTGTCTGACTTGATTACCACCCCCCCCCCCCCCCCCCCAGCACCCCCTTATCTACGGCCTTGTGTGAACATAGAGATAATGGATTGGGGAGGCCAGACCCCTCCCCCATCCATCCGCTGCTGCGTATGTGGGTCTTGGGACGAGACTATTCCTCCCCTCACTCCCCATCCCCCGCCCGGCTCCCTACTAGTCTGGGGACCCGACTGATGGTTGTACTATGATAGTACAACCATCAGTCGGGTCCCCATCCTAGGTTCCTACGCCTCTGCTTTCGTGCTTTAATTAGCCACTTACTTGTACTTTCCAAACTTGCAGCATTCGTTGAGTCGAAATGGCTTCCACGTACCTTCGTTACCAAATCCTACAGGTCGTATGCATATGATCTCCCTACGAGTCAGATAGGGCTCTATTCTCATCCATAGACACTCCACCAGGCCTTTGCTAATAGATAGAATCCGGTCATTGGAGCGATATTTAACGGGAAATACGGCAGTGAGGTCTGAATACCCTACACGTTCAGTTTCGTGGATGTAGTGAGCGCATTCTTCTGGCGTGAGGAGGGAGCGGAGCAAGAAGCACCTAGACCCAGGGACACTGAGCTCCTCTCTAGTGATGTTGGGAGGCGAGAAACACGATACAATGGTAGGGAAGTCTTCCACTATTTTGAAATTTTTAGGAGCTGTAGTTAGCATCGGACGGATCACCACCTTGGGTTCTGGAATAGTTTCACTACTAGCACTATTGCCCATGGCTGCTCAGGGCTGGATACCAATTTGTACAGTGGAAAGGGGCTGATCTGATAAGTGGGAGGGTTCGCAGGCTATTTTTGCTGGTCAACACAACATGCATGTTCTCGCGTGCCATGACGTAATAAATGAGATTTCATTTATTACGTCAGGCACGCGAGACTAATGTACATGTATGTGGCGCACCCACAGTCATCAAGCGGCTCCCCTAAATGAGGATTGGCGTCGTGAGGGAGGGGCTCGTAGTGATTGTCGTTGCATATGATGCCACAAAACTGAAGTGTGAGGCCTAATCAGAGTAAAAAATGTAGAGTGGGACTAGGCAGCTGTCATGGGACGGCATGGCGGGTAACCTCCCCCAACAGGGGTGGATCCAGGATTTCGGTAGTCTCGTCCCCGAGCACACATGACGTAACGATTGTCGTGCTTACAGCCACAATCGTTACGTCATGTGCATCATACGCTATTATAGTAATACAAGCGTGCGTGAGAAAATTGGTTCACACTGCTCAGCAGTTCAATTGGACCGTAGCGTGGCCAAGCTGCATGCTGGTCTAAACAACACACATGCACATTTCACCTTAGTATAGAGGATACACAATTGACATCACGTATATTGTTTACGTTTTTTGGTGTTTTAGTTGGGACGAGATAATCAATAAGCAAAATGCAACTAAAAATAAGCTGATTCATGAATGTCAAAATCACTGCAAATTTCAAGAGACTCGCGTATGTTTAACATTTAGGATACAGCTGTTGTATTGTTATAATAATGTGCATTTTCAGTAATAAATTAAACTAACATATACTAAGATTGGCGGTAGTTAATTGATGCCATATACATGCATATGGATTTTACGACCAGTTTTTACGAGGGTTGTTGACAAGCTTTATATATGGCATTGCATGCAGTGTTTGCTTGTACAGATACCGGCAAGCTTTTACGCACTAAAAATACATGTATAAGCTGGAGTGGTAATGCTTATTTAATCCGTATATGTTATAGTTTGTATTTGGTCTAGCTACGTAGTTGACATAAATTGTGTACCACTAGAAAGAGCAAAATTTCTGCATTCCAACGATACCTTACTTGCTCGATGATGTATCTCCCTGCGAGTACCACGTAATTTTAAAGATCAAAATAAAAACTGTACGCGAATAAATGGGATGCGCAAAACAAAATCTGTCCCGGTTGAGTTTCTATTGAATACAAAGATATTAATAAGTGCGCAACTTTAACCAAAACCTTAATACATGTAGTCTGACAAATTTTGTATATAGTGGTGCACTTAGTATTGCTTCATTAAATTATTTTCATGTATTATAAGTCAAAATAACAAGGAAGGTCATCGCATCAAATAGTGTATATAATATACGAATGCGTGCAGTGCGATGAAGATTAAGATTTAAACTCGTTAAACATGAAACAAACTCTAGACCGATGGAACTACTATTGCATTGCTCATAGCAATGACAAAATCATCACTGTATATGCAAAAGGTTCATGGATTTTAAGTCTTAAGTTAATATCATGATAATCTGCAAGTAGCCCAAATATAACATTTTCCCCTTCTACTCTGCTTCATCTGTTTTGTAATCAGTGGCAATGACTTTAGGAATTTTAGATTTCGTTACAAAGGCTTCCATTATAGAGTACATGCATTATATTTACCTACGTATCATGTCAAACATGAGGTCCCAAGAAAGTGTAATATATTTTACCGCATTATACATTACTTCTCCTATTAGATCACTTTAAAAAAATGCATGCACTCCAAGTTCTAACTAACTGAGGATAGAACAAGTAAACTACTCTCCATTAAACATGCCAGTTCTCTTGAAACTCCTTCAATAACTGGACATATACTACCTATAGGTACATGGTACTCCAAACAGCAATAGACTGCTTTACGACAAGAAACAATACACGTTTTTCATCACTTTTAGTATTTATGCTTTTTGAATTTTCTCCATCATATACAATTGATGACAGCTTTCATTTTACATACTTTCATTATTTTATTTTTTCAACTTATGTTCTTTAATTTTAGAAGATCAGTATTTTGAATCTGCAATAACTCTGATAAGAATATCTCAATGCAACCAGTGATCTTTTTAACTGCCTTACTTCAGCCTAACTGCAGTTTGATCTAAGCTTAGTTGACATGGGACAGGTAGTGCATAGTTGTCTGCTCTCATGAGTATTAACTAAAAGATAAAAGGATAGATATATGTGCTTGTGCTACAGGAACTATATCAAATGGAAGTCTGAATGGAAGATTTACACATAAAACAACATCATCCCAAGCTCTAGAAAGGGTGATTCTTCATATTCTTGACAATCTGAATCAGGCAACGAATGGAAGTGCTGATATGCCACATTGTCAACTACCTTGGCTGTTTCATTCGGGTTGTCATTTGTAGCTTATGTACAATGCTAATTGTAGGAGCTGTAAGGGCACCACTGATGCTGACTGAAATGATTTATATGTTCTTAATGAGACACTCTAGATCAAGAATAATCTTCATTCTAAATAGCAACAAAGCAGATTTGAACGTTATTTTGTTCATGCTTGCACATGCATAAAATTGAATATGAACAAAGGGCTTGATAATATCTATGTGTGGGCACCATCCTATTGCAATTCTAAAACAATAAACATAAACTACTCTCTTAAGACTTCAAGCGGATGTTGTTCACAACTATGTGCTTCAAAGAATAAGGTGTGTAGTGAATAGAATTGTCACAACATTAACACAACACATAGTGTTATAATAAAGGGCTACTTAGCTATGCTTTGTACATATGAAACCTAAGTTAATCTGATAGACTGAAGCGTAAATATAGCGATTTCAAATAAAAAGATAGGTGTTTTCAAGCAGGCCAATACAAAACGCCTAGGCCATTAAAGCACCCTTTGGGTACCATCCAAATCTTTATAGTATCATTAACTTGGACCTATACTAAATAAAAATCACTATCCTGTGATTGTGCATCAAAAGACAAATTCAAGACTCATGTTTGTCAACTACCTAGTCTAGCGTATAGGTGCTCGACCCATCATAGACATAGATTAAAGGGAACAATGATTTTGATGGCAGAACCATCCCCACCTCTCCTCACAGGCTACAGCCCCAACTTTATATCGGGTTCTAGCTGCTTATGTGCATGCATATATGTTCCATCAGATGCCCAACAATTGACCGGTTATGCAATTAACCGGACAACCGGATACACAACCGGACGACCGCAGCTGGTGACTTCCGCATGCACTAACAAGGTGTCACATTGATCTATCCACTTTTACACGCCCGATGGATCAGTGCGTTCGAAGAATACCTTTTTGCTGCATTTTCGAAAGACGCTAAGAGAACAAAAAAGTGCCGTAATTCACCAACTGTTCGGAGAGCGGATCATCCGTCTATGTATTGTGGATAGAAACTTTCGCCATCTTATTAAAAGAAGTGGATTTCAACTACTAGACTTGCCTGAAGCTGGAATAAGGCATGCATTGGTTGTCCAAGTCAAGGGGAAAAAGGAGGTACTTCGTTCTGTGTTATCATATGCCACGGCTGTTTGCGGCTGGAAACTATAGGTTTGTAAATTAGAACATTACGGTAAATACCACGTCAGTAATCGAAACTACCTCATTAAGGATGGCATATGTTCCAACGTTGTCGGCACCCTTAAGTATACTATTTTTTTAATGCCTACGCATTCTTTATTCTAAACTCTCGGTACGCACTCACCAAATAAAACATAACAATACTGCGCAAGTACTTTATAATTATACGGTCACGCGGGAGCGAAAATGAAAGTAGCCTTACAAAACTCGTTCGAGCGGACTTCGGGAACGACAGATTAAGGTAGGCACCCTACACCTTCACCATCAAACATGGAGCAACAAGAAAGCACAGTCCTTAATCCTTAACGCATTTTCGGCTGTAGACCCCAAATTGTTCTGTTTTTTTTTTTTTTTTTTTTTTTAATATGAATAAACAGCACGCGTTGCGGTTGTTTTTACCATATACATGCGTTTGTTAACAGATATCAGGAATGGATTATCACATGACACAAGTACAACTACACGGCAGGATGGTGCCAAAAGGTTGTTAAAGGTAAAGACCAAATGGCTGTAAAGCTATGCTGCAAAATTCTTTTGGTGTTGATGCCAACAATGATGACTAGTTGACTTCCTGAACACTTCTGTCCATCTTGCAAAGTTGTATTAGACAGGGTGATCAGTCGCTTGCAGAAGAAAATCCACTACAAAGGTGGCACTGTTTCCTTTAAGTGGAGATGCATTGAGATCTGGAATGAAAGGTAGGTGACTTCACATGAGCCCTTGCAAAACACCCTTCTCCACGCAGGCGTTTTGCCCTTCTCCACACAGGCCTAAAGCCCTTCTCCGCACAGGCCTAAAGCCCTTCTCCACACAAGCCTAAAGCTGTTCTCCACACAGGACTAACTCCCAGGCCCAACTCCTATTCCTATAAAGAGTCAGATCCAACCTCCTTCCTCTCACACAGGCCCAACCCCTTCCTCCCACACATACACTACCTCATTTACAGCAGTGTCACCAGTCAGCACAATCTGCTGGACAGGGAGAAGGAAGCATGCATATTCTGGTGGACTGCACCCCCTTGAGCAGTCCACTGAGATCCAGCTTATTAAAATAACAGCATAACGTTGAGTGAGACAACAGGGGGAGGGGGTGGGGGTACAGACCAGTATAGCAACCAGAGAGGACTGCAGCCTTAAGAGCCTGGTGTGGGCGGCCAGTGACTCCGGCACATTATGGCTAGAGATCTCTGCGGCCTCCAATTTGCTGGAGGAGAAGGTGCACTAGCATCCATGCACCATAATGATGGCTGCATACCACACCTCTGATATGTGACCTGAAAATATTCACAACATACAACATCTCATTTGCGTGCGCACGTGCATGTGTGTGTGTGTGTGTGTGTGTGTGTGTGTGTGTGTGTGTGTGTGTGTGTGTGTGTGTGTGTGTGTGTGTGTGTGTGTGTGTGTGTGTGTGTGTGTGTGTGTGTGTGTGTATATGTGATCAACACCTCAAGTCTCAAGAATGAAAGTCAGGAACACATACTGGTGGCATAGGGGTAAATGGGCCACATCTAACTGATATACACAAAGGAGAGTTTTAAAAAGGGGGGAGGGAAGGGGGGAGAGGGGTGAGAAGAGGGAGGGTGACGCCTGGCTTACCTGACTTGGACTGATCTGTCACCAATGAAATCAGTCATCAACACCATAATAGCAACAAAACTCCTTTCTTGGATACCCAAGTATCATTGTCATGTGCGTGCAAAACGAGATGTAACAGTGCAATTACTGCTTCTGCAAAAAGAACAAATCGTTCTGCTCTGCTCATTGTCACCCAGAACATTCTCAGTTGCAATAATGGAGATCACATAGAACCGTTGTGCAAGATGGATTTAACAGCAGAATTGAGTGGAGATGATGAAGACATATCTGTACTGTTCAACTGACAAAAAAAACCCACAAGGCAATACTTGCATCTCCAAAAAGCTGGCTAGATAATCGCATGCTGAAACAGCAGCACCCATCCATAGATGGCTTTCAACCACCTGCAGTTAGCCAGAATTTTTCAATGATTCCACCACAGGAGCAGTTTGTACAGATCATAAATATGAATAAAGTTGGTTGCCAAAAAGCATGCATCAGAATTTTTGACTGCAACGGAGGAGGTAAAGAGACCTTACCTAGTCTACCCTGATGCTTATGTGTGCCCTACTTCAAACACAAGAAAGCCAATTTTCTGTTGAGTTTGTAGATGTTCAAATGCAGGATCACTGTGGATTGTTTGCTCTGTCATATATCACTTCCATTTGAAATGGACACGATCCAGCGGTTCTATTATATAAACAGAATGCAATGATCGAGGAAGCACATTTTGAAGAGTATTCAGGATGGAGCTAGTAATGGCTGCCTTCCCATCGCCTACAATATGTGGTATTGGCCAGCAGTGGTTCCATGTAGCCTGCATGAAGATCGGCAAAAGATCGCAGGTCAATGTGGAACTGCCCTTCGCGCAGTACAGTATAAACTTATTATCACTACATGTATAAGTCGTAGTAAATGTATATTTATATTTCTGCTGCATGATGCTACATACTGGGCAGTTGTAAGCCTCATGCCAGTATTATACATGCATGTGCAGGTTTGCTTTCATCGAACTATGCATAACACACCTCTAAAAAGGGCGCGAATAAGACATATCAGAATGAGGGGCTGATCATGACACCAACGACCCTACCTTCGCGTTTCAGCAGGCTAAGCTGAATGTCTTCCCTGCACTCGCTATAGCACGATATACTATAGCACTCGCTATAGCGTTTTCAGATGGACACAAATCTTGGTATCCATGTAACCGATCATCCGCCAAAAGCCAAAACAGCCGGCAATTCGATCAAGTTTGCTGAAATCGGATCCAATGCGGTTCGAAGCGGTTTGAGTGCGGAATTGCCTTAAAACAAACTATGCCAGCTGCCATGGCCTGACACATATGTGCGGTGAGTACGTATATTCATGTATATGCGCAGAAAAGATTATTGCAATAAATTTAATGACATTCCTTTGTTCATCGTTTTGAAGCATACTTTAAGTTGACCATATCTCGTGACAAATCTTTCTGCTTAACTGTTGTGAAGATTCCCCCCGCCCTCCCCCAACTAAATCTTTCTGATTACTAGCTCTCATTATTATTATACGCAAATGCACGGTTATAATCATCAGTTTTCCATACTACGTCACTCCCACCAGCATTTTCTCTTGCTTGTTACATCTGCATTCTCTGCATGTATACGTAGCTACGATGAGTTGGTTGTCGCAAATGTCTTTTGGTTTCAGTCACATACATAATGATTCCACAGAAATGATTCAATTTTTGTGTGCACAAATAAGTGGAATGACCACTTATTAGAAGTTTCCATCTCCACAGCGGTGCTGCAATATGGTAACTGTTTCAGTATGTCTTATTTCACATGCATGTAAGATTGAATGATTTACTTTAGTTAATATAACTATACATACATGTAAGCACCTCGCAACATTGATGAGCATACCTACAGCATGCTCAGAGTACTGCTGAATATTTGACCAGATTTTAAAAGGTACCGTAGTGTGGTGAATTCTACAGGTAAATCAGTCTGGGCTGTGGAATAATTTTGGCAAGATCTGTTCAGTTCTTGCTGTCCATTTCATAATAGTGAATAATTTTTGCAACACCAAAATTGGTCCCCACCCTGTATGAGTACTTTTGCATTCATATATGACCACTTTTGTATTGACAGATCAATTAATTACAATAAGGCCCATTATAAAAACACAGAAACAGAAATATATGCACATGTATATGCACTCAAAACCCAAAAGGTAATTCAAATAATGTCCATGTCACGCGCCACTTCTCTTAAATGGCCAACATATGATGCAACAGCAGCAAATGGACTCCATATGCACATGAACATGAATGATGTTAGTGTTGCGAGGCCCATAAATAAAGCCACCAACATCCATACATGGATCATAAAGAGTGAATACAAGTTGCTCACCAGGAGAGAAACAGACACCAAGAAAAAGGCGATGCATAGTCCAGAGTATCGAAAGAGAACAAATTGTATTTCTCCTGTTGTACTGTCGACAGTCATTACAAGACATACAAGGAAAGCAATTATTACTGTATAATAAAGAACACCAGTCAAAACCAGCAGTGGAATTTTTAAAGCTGCAAACACTTTTGCAGACCACTTGTTGTCAGGTGAATTCTTTTTCCTGTCATACACTTGTTTAGACTTGCTCAGGTTTAACTTCTCGGTCAGTTCTTCTGCCTTTTCGAGTGGTTTTTCACCCGCTTCACCTCCAAATACAGTTTCTGCAAAACCCTCTGACTGGAGCAGTGACATCATGTTGATGAACATTCCTATTGAGAAATCCTTGAACTCAAAGTAGTTGACAAGAAAGTAAGCCAAAAGCCCAAAATTAGGGATAGCTGAGCCAAGCAAGATGAGACATATAAGAAAGGGGCTGGAATACGGAGCATTACTGCTCACTATAGGTGTCTCCTGTTTGATCTTTACACCAACTGCTAAAATTATTGCAAATTGAGACACCATCTGTCCTAAAGCGGTGACTGAAAAGCTGATCACAAAAGCTGTAGTGTCTTTTTGGGACTTGCAGATATCCAAAGGCATTTTGGTCAGCGTTGCAGTTGTACTTATTATCATAAAGGTTCGCATTATATAAACCGAAAGTACAAAGAAGAAACAGGTGGCCACAGTAAAAAAAGCAATGGATTGCACATCACTGTCTCCATTCATGAGGAGATAGGGACTACCAGTAATAAAGCCATATAAGTCGAGTACCAAAAGTGGAAACAGCACTAGTTCTGACAGAACACTGCGTACTGTTTCAAACCATGTTTCTAAGCGCTCCTTCCATTCCTCACTGATGCATACACAACCTTTTCTCCCTCCAGCTGATGGTTCTTCTCCTTCATCTTCTGCATCTTCCTCCATTTCATCTTTCTTTTGTTTTATTTTTTTAATCACAGTTCGAATTATTCGGGCACATGACCCTAGTTGGACAAAGTAGAAAAAAAAATCAATTGCTGCAAGAACAAGAGCAATTGTTGATAAAACAAGACCTGCTTGATTCATTGGGGTATTCTGTGATGGTAGCATTTGTACTTGTGATATAAATTGATATAATGTGATCCCATTTTCTGCGTACACCCAAAGATCCTGCAATATACTGGTGAGGCCAGGGAATATGATCTTTGGTGCCATTTGCCTACCAATATTTGCAGCATTTGTTAGCAATTGATTGTTTTCCTTTTCTCTTTTTTCTTTCTTTGATATTTTTGTTTCCTTTGATTTTTTTACTTTTGGTTCTTTCACTTTTGGTTCCTTGATGGCCACTAACTTCACAATTCCTTTTATTACCTTCTTAGAACGCGCCTTAGTTTTTGGGTTAAAGACAGGTTCTTCTTCAGGAGACAAAACTCTGAACTTGAATCGTTCTTCAATACTAAATGCGAAAAAATAGCACATCATTTTATCAATCACAGTAATTACAAAACTGACCGGAGTTATGATTTACAGAGTTTTAGAAATTGGAAGTATCAAGAAACTCAAACAAGTTATAAAACAACTGAAGACAAATGCGAATGAATTTGAATTAGTCAAAACGTTTTTATTAGTCAATGTAATTTTCAACAGCAGGCAAATATGAAGTTTTAGCATTTCAATCTACCTCATTCCTATTCTTTATTGCCACCTCCCCAGCCTCCTTATTGCCCTTATTGCAATGCTTTATGGTAAAACCTGGTTGGTTGATTTGTTATACAACTAGATCCACAAACATTCCACACAGGATTGATACAAAAGAATGAATACAGTGCATTTACTGTGGAGACAAAAACACCACACCTGATTAGAAACAAGTGGCATCGAAATTTGATATTCCTACTTACATTTCTTCTTCATCATCATCTTCCTCAGGACCGCCTGATAAAAGATTCAAGATTTTATACTTTTACTGCTAAACAGAATCAATTCAACTGTAGAATACTGAGATATAAATAATGCAAGAAGTAAATTTATATAGGTCCTAATACCCAATGCTTAATACAGCAACTTGGGTCAGCACCTTGTGCATACAGGAACTGGTCTAATTTTTTCCCGTTAAAGTAGTCTAGATATCTCAACTCATAGAATATACATTACTTGATGGCCTGTGATGTAATGTGCAGAATATTCTATAAATTACACCATGGCAATAGAGACTACTGTTGCAGAGGCTAGTGTGCTTATGCTAGCCATTCATATATACATGAGCAAGATATAAAATTTTAATTAAAGTAAAATTGATGATGTAGGATTAGTAGTAGGCCGACGATTGAGTTCAAAGTAACAAGGGATTATAAAAATTATTATTCATTAGTTCATTATTTTATAAATATTATAGACCTACATTATTTAGCCAGTCTGCATGCCTGAAATTGCTAAATATCGCATAGCTTGAGACTTTGAGCATTATTTTACTACCCCTTATCTCCAACGAAAGAACCAGTTTAAGCAATATTTGCTCTCGTGTGAGTGATTTAACCTAATGGACCTTTTACCGCTGACGTCACACATGAATTGGGGGGGGGGGGGGGGGGGTCAACTTTTAATATGGAGTAACTTCATCATAGCTCCTACATGCTTTTCCTTTCGTTAAGAAGTAAAATACCTCACGTTTCATTTTTGCTGTATTTACGATGAGACTTTTGTAAGGGATTTCTATGTAACGAAACATAGCGGAAGTTGCTAATGAGACACGCGTAGTCATGCTTTTCAATTTTTTGGGGGGTCAACTTCCGGTAACTTGTGAGTGCTGTAACGTTTGTTCCATACCTGGCGAAGGTACTTCATTTTGGAATATAGTTTGGCAGACACTTACTATTCATTCTGTACTTGCAGTGTTTCTTCGTGGCGTTTCTATGAGGACTTATGTTCTGTCAAACATAGTGAATTAATCTGTGATGTCAGCAGTAAAAGGTCTATTGGCAGTTTCTGACAAGAGGCGCAGGTACGGCATGCAGACTGGAAAACAGAGTACCTGGGTAATCATCTTTTGGACATGTTATATATACAGTTCAATCAGCAATCACCTCTTGAAAGGTGTGTGTCGTTTTTACTTGTTTGGGAGACACAGCTATATATACCATGCGCTGCATTTATGCAGGTGAATGGGAAAACTTTTGATTTAGAAATAGATAAGCTGCTGCAAATTTTCTGCAGTTGTTTACTTTAAAATGACTCCTTACCTTTCGAATTGGATTCAAATAAAATGCAATACTTCAAATACTACAGAAAATATTAATTTGGTAAAACCTTTTGGAATTGAAATGACTGAATGGAGACAAGACAGAATGGAATATATAATTTGACAATTTATCAGCACTACATTTATATTCCCCTATATTTTATTCAATACATAAAGCTATTAATGTTAGCTTTGAAAAACGATCTGGTCTGGGTGTTATCGCTGAAATGGTGCTTCCAAAGTTTCTTCGTGTCCTTTGCCACATGCATCTCTCTCGCCTCCTTCTTCTCGGGTTGTCTTGCAGATACCGCTTTCACGGCGAAGTCAATTAGCCGGGCATTAAGTATTCTACATCACTTGTATGCTGTCATTGCAAACTACATCTGCATTCTACAACCTGCATTCATGTACTCGAGTGTAAATAATTCCCAGTGCACTTTGTATAAACATATATATACCTGCGGCAGCGCTAAGCCTAAGTGCAGCTGTGAATGTCTGAGAAGGAAAGTGCTCTGAACAACGATTTGTAACACAAGCTAGGAAAGGTTACTATTGAATTAAAAGGGTGATTTAAAAAAAAACTCCCGTATTGTGAAGTTGTCCACGAAATTTATGCACACACACACAATACCGCTTCTCGTGAAGGGGCAGAGGAGTGTTAAGGCATGTACCAGATATGCCCTCCCAAATAAGGAACTTGCAATGGCATGAGTACACCCAACGGGTGCCCATTAGTTTGGCCAATCGGTACTAATTGGCATAGTACAATTATCGCTGCTGCCAAAAATTAGCGGATGTTTTATTAATCACAGCCTATTCTTGTATCACTTTTTGAATTGTTATCCAATGAATTTGCTAATTCATACCGGTAACACGTTTTTGTACGAGTGTTGAAAAATGCGTCAAATTCAGAGGAGTCCTGTAGCTATTGATTTGTTCTGTTCGTTAGTTTCTGAATCATCCGTTACGGAGATACAGTTGAGCAAACTACAGGCACATTTTCCCGCTTGATTCGCACCAATGTTATAATCACAGCCTTCCCATATTCACCGAGCGGGATGTGATTTGCCAAATCATTGGCACGAATCAAGTTGGAAAACGTGCCCGTAGATTGTTCAACTGCATGTATCTCCGTAACGGATGATATGGAAATTTACGAACCAATAGCTACAGGGCTCCTCTGTGTGCAAACCGAATTTGACGCATTTTCAACACTCGTACGTGGAGAAATGAGGGTTAACGATTGTTGTATCCACGGCACGGAAAAGGTGTAGATCACAAAAATCGATTTTCACACAGAGAAATGGTGTGGGAACAAGTGTACGAAATTTGAAAGGAAAAACTAGTACCGCCACGAAGATGTGTTGCTTAGTACAACGTGCAATTTTTATAGTGATAAAATTATAACCCCACAAGCCCGATTTTGCTGGACACTGTCCCATGTAGTGCAAGTAATTCTGTGGCGTTCTTTCTGTGGCGTTCTTTCGAATGAAACCATTGGGCCTTGCGAACAGAATCACGAATGATCATGAGGCTGTAGCCTGTAGTTTATATACCCTTAAAAGCTTGAGCCACATCCCTATTTATTATTTTAGCCTGACCCTCGTCTCAATCCAATCTAAATTGTTGTTAGCTGCTAAATAACAATAAACATGCTGTACTCGCCTTGCTCGAGTTGTGAAGGATCCATTCTCATCAAATGTCGTTCCTGTTGCACCGCTGACTGAGCTATCCTAACCCGCCTGTAAGCGTTACGCTCTGCCGTCGGCTCATCCTCTTCAGTGTAGCCAAATCGCATCTCTTGGGCAGAACCGCCAAACCTATCGGCGCTTAAGCTCGCTTCATCGTCGCCGCCGAGGTGAATTGCTTGCTCAAAAGAATCAGATGAACCACCAAAGGTGTTGTCCATATCTCCTACAGCCTACCGCTAAGTGTTGCTACGTAGCTATTAACGTCTGTGACAAACTAGGAATGTAGGAATCGCGAACTAGGAATGTAGGAATCGTAAAACTTGTTAGGTTTCCAATGCGGAAGCCGTTGGCGTGCCATATACAAATGGATTCTTGATAGTCCTTGGTTGTCGTACAGGCCCGTAGGCTGGTCGGGAGACGGGGGGGTTTGGGAAAGCAATAAGGTGGAACTCATGAAGAGCGGGGGTGGGAGCAGGAGGGTGCGTAGCCCCCTCTTGCCCAGCTAGGGGGTATGGGGGAGCGCTGTAAGCTCCCCCATCGGGGTCTGGGGCGGAGCCCCAGCAGCTTTGCAACTTTTGCAATTTTTCAGCCACAAAACTTAGCATAATTGCATAGAAACATGGATAGGCTGGATAGCCCAGTTTGTGTTCCCGTTCAATAATGAAGTACATGTAGGTCTGGCTTGCGAGTTGCGAGTCTAAAGGCTGGCATACATGGGGCAACTTCCAGGCGATTTGTCGTATGCTATACTCAAATGACTACATCAGTACATGTAACAGTATGCTAGTTGGGCGTAGGCCGACCTTCGGCTTCGCGTATCCGCCAATACGCGAAGGTCGGGTTACGCCCAACTAACAGTATGCATGGGTAAAAGTTCCGCAATTCTTGATCGTATGCGGAACTTCTATCCATAGTTGCATGGGAACCCGTAAATTAATTCACCGACCCTCCCCCTGTTCCGCCGCTGCTGTTTGTTGTGGGCGGGACGTGGGCGCCCCATTTAGAATGGATGTCCCGCGGTTACTAAGCCTACATGTATTGTTATCTCATTCTCGCGGGCTATAGCTATACATGTACAGAAGTAATGAATAAATTATTTTGATGGCAAGCGGAACTAGTCGACCGAACCCACCGACCCCCCCCAGCCTACGGGCCTGTCGTAAGGTTTAGTAGAGATGTCATTATGTATGTATGGCTCTAATATAAAGTCATATTATTTGTGCTAAGCTCCCTCTAGCTTGATGCAATGCAATTTGTGTTACCCTTTGTCACGTTAACTTGTGTAGTACCAGACCTCAATTCAAAGTCACAATTGGGGAGCACTCTTATTCAAATCACATGCATATAGCTTCATTATCAATCACCAAATCATGTACATGACAGCTGGTCAGAAAGAGTGATCCTATAAACAATCAGTAGTTTGAATTGTCAACCAATCAGATATACCTGTATAAGTGACTGGTATTTAGTCTACATCTTTAACCCTTTAAAAAAATTATAGCGTGTTCTCAAGCTACTCACAGGCGATCAGAAGGTCTTCTCTGACGAAGGGGGTACTGCCGCTCCTCCTTTCCAACCAGTGATGGTTGTGGTTGTGCAGCGTCTGGTTTAAAGGAGGCAAGGAGCTACCAAGGGTGTTGGGATGTCTACTATGAAGTTCTCAGTTGCCACCTCTGGTGGTGCAAAATGATGCAGACAATTGATGTGCACCATGCACCCTTGATCTCTTCCCATCCATAATCTCCATTTGACTGGGCTCTTGACACTACTCATCCCTCCCACTTATGTCTCAGCTGTTGGTATGGATAACCAAACCGGATCTCCAATTTTGAATTGCCTTGATGGTCTTGCATGCATGTCTGCCATATCCTATTTTCTGTTTGGTAGAGGCTTCAACTACATTTGCCTCCACTATACCTTATAGTTATGAAAACTTGGCACAAAGATGTTACTTTCCTTTATGTTCCAATATCAAATGTTTGAGATGTTCCAATGGGTGCCATCTTTGGTTGTCTGCCAAACATTAATACAAAAGGTGATATCCGCGTGTTGAGCAGTACAGTCATTGTAACAGAGACCTATTAAATCGCTTCACAATCCCTTATCTTGAGGGTACGTAGGAAGGTGTAGTGTGGGTCTTCTTTGTCCTAAATGCCTCTAGTGTTTGCCTCTTGCCCGGTCTGAGTAGCTTCTCAGTGATGCGAACAGCTGTTTGAATTTTAAGTGGTATGGCCTCTGCCCACTTTTGTGAAGTCCATAAAATATACATTGTTGTTTTTAGACACAGGTACCTCTAGTATGTCAACTGCTATCATTTTCCATGTCCTTCCAATAGGGATGCTGCTCATAAGGGCAGGAATGGGTGCAGGTAGCTTTGCTTGTCGACATTTTATATACTTAGTTATACGGCAGTAGAATTCAACATCTTCTGCCATGCCAACCCAGTATGCTTCCTGATGCAGCCTTGCTAATGTCTTGTTTACACCTTAATGCCCAGAACTAGGTACATTGTGACAAGAATGTAGCACTTGTAGTATTAATTGCACTTCAATCTTCTCATCTGTTGGTCCTGGGGCATATTGCTGTTCTGTGAGCCTTTACGATATCGGATAATGAAGTCATATTCCTGCAGTACCAAATTCATTGCTACTTCCTGTCTAATTAGCGAATCGGATTGAATCGGATCATCATTTAATTTGTACTGATCGTGATGTACCACAAAGTTCTCCAATTACAGTAACTAACTGATTCAGATACCAGAGTAACGTCTGTAGCGCTTACTTACTGGCGACCGGAGTACCTGCTGCCCTGACTTTTAGCAGCTGAAGTTTCACAGAAAAAACCCCCCTCAATATTGATTTTATAGGGATTTTAAAATCATCTGTAACATTACTGTGCATGTGATTAAACGTTAAAATTCATTTGTGTGTGATTTTTAATTTAAAAACGACTCCCAGGCGTAAATGACTCCCCCGGTCATTTACGTCTAAGGTGTAAATGACTCCTCCTAGGCATATATGACTCTCCACGTGAATTCCATAAGCCACTTGTACCTGTTGAAGTGAAAATGCTCGCTCGCATGGATAAGGATGGATTCAGTATTGTCGAGGATTACTTTATAGGAATCAATATCCTAAGGGCATTTCGAAGGGAGATAAGGACGCAAATGCCAAGTTCGACTGTGGAGTGCTCTATTTCAAAAGAGTAAAGAAAGGCGAAGGTGATGACTCTGATGAGGAAGGGTGGAAGATTTGTGTTAGAACCGAAGACGAAAAAAGACGCATTCTCGAGTCATGTCATGCTGGGATCGAAGGTAAAACAGAGAGTATATATTATTTAGTACGATAATTTTATACCTGTATGTGTACGTGTTCAAAAAAATATCCAATCGTTTCTTCTGGAAAAACGTAAATGAAGATATTAGAATTCCAAAGTCCAATGTTAAGCTGCATCCTATTGTTCCAATCCCAAATGTTTGGCAGGTTGGTGACTTCGTGTGGAGGTAAAAATAAATCTCATAACATATCAGTTCTACCAATAGGTTGGTATCGCCCTCATTGGTCCTTTGCCCACCAACTCAAAGGGTAATAAGTGTGTGGTCAGTGCACTGGTCACTTTAGTAGATCATTTCAGCAAGTGGCCTGGAGCTGCACCACTGAAGGATAAGACTGCAGCAAGTGTCTAGTTTCAAACTTTCTGCTGGGATGTGAATAATTTAGGAAAATAATAAATACATGGGAAGATTTTTTAAAATTGATTGCATGCATCATGTGCACATGGATGATTGCATGTTATTATGTATTAGGTTTGGATGCTGTGAAGTTATCATTTAGGACTAAGGCTGAGAATTTGCTAATAAAGTTAAAGAGGAGCTCTTTCAACTAACTCAAACCCACCAAATAACGTTTCTTCAGCGTATACCACCTGTATTAACTGAACGGTTTGATCAATCCGGCATTACAAGCAAGTCGTATTAAAGTTATGAACAGCAGCCAAGACGACTGGGATGAGCATCTCTCGGCTGTTCTATTTGCTTATCTAACCAGCGCACAAGGCCTAGCACAGTGGTTTAAGATGAGGACAATCTATATCTTAGACACTTGTTATTAAATACTCCCATCGAAATAGCACCGAGGCACAGGCTCCTATGGAGCCTGATACCGTCGGTGCCGAATACTATGAAGCCCTCTTAGGGACTGTATAACCCAATCCGGATAATCCTATGATTGGAAACCTTGGGCCGTGAGCAGTGATCCTATTAGTATTATTTCAGAAACAGTTTTGTAACTCATTGTACCACTCGAATTTCAAGTCAGAAAATGAAATTGACAAAAATTTGTAAAATATGTGTACTAACTTAAAGTGAAAATTATGAGTATTATCATAAATTTATTTTGCTTTCTGGCTTTAAAAAATGAATACTGAGGTGAGTATGTGAGCTTTTATTCTCCTCTGTCTAGTAATCCTATATTTGTAAGCACCATAATGATATTTGCATTCATGTGAACCTTTTTATATGGTTAAAAAGCGAAACAAATTCCATGTACCAACTTCAAGAACTTTTCTACACGACCATAGGACCAAACGACTGAATTATGAAAATGTAAACTGTAAATCGATTTCATTATGTTTCCAAACTAGCTATAGATTTATCTCTGCTCTAACCGACTTTTCGTTTAGCGTTGCTACTAACGTTCAAACACGAGACCTGCGGTGACTAATCTATTAATAATGATTTTAATAACTGCATACGTGCATGCATGGGACTGTGTTTACGTAGCGATTGGGTTCTGCGACACAGGCATAGGAAGGGGGGGGGGGGGGGGGGGGGGGGGGGGGGGGGCTGAGGGGACTGTAGCCCACCCCCCCCCCCCCCCCCCCCCCCCCCCCCCCACTTTTAAAAAATGTATGGGGGCTAAGCCCCCCCACTTTTATTATTGAGTGTGAATAATTAAATAATTGTTACACGTGCTGTATCAAAATCGTGGCGACAAAGCGAAAGCGGGTATCAGACACGTATACACTTATCCCCCTGTCTTAAAATTTTTCGGGACGAAAGAAGGCTAAGGAGGTTAGCGTATTAGGCACTACATGTACATTGTAATTTACAGACTCAGTAGCTAGCGTAGCGAGGGTGGCAGGGGGAACATATGTCCCCGGGCGCAGGGGGGCGCCAAAATGCACGAATGTTAATTATCGCGTAATCGCGAACGGGCGCCTCTTGCGGAGTCTTGATTTTGAGAAACATCCGCAAGTAAACCGTATTTGGCCAAACGAGAGGCCTCCCTCCCCCCTATAATAACTCCTGGAGTCACTTTTACCAAGGCGGGGGGGGGGGGGGGGGGGGGGGGGGGGGGGAAGTCATATATATAATTATAATTATAATTATTATTATGATATAATTATAACTTTAATATACATGTATATGTCTAGGTGTGAATGACTGGGGATTCAATTATGCCTAGGCGCTAATGACACCTTAATGATTCCAAAATGATTTCACGCGTTATTTTTTCCTGTGAGTTTCCCTGATGGCCATCTTTGGCACTGTGTCTCAACCTAGCTGCCAAACTCAAAACATTTCTTGGCTATGGACCGCTAGTTGGGCTATAGCCCGACCTTCGCGTATAGTGGCGGAAGGTCGGGTACCAAAGCCGTACAGTTTTTGCACAGGCGAATTTTGGCGTGTTATGCATGTACAATCGGTAACATTATACATTAACTGTAAATCAGATTCGCTTTACTACCAGCTGCATGTAGCGCTGCTGCAGAATGTATTTCATATCGTGCTTGTCACAAATTTACTCACAAAAGAAATACAAAACCAATTTATTACAATATCTCCACAATAGAACACGCTATAAGAATGCAATTACATTTTTAGAATCAGCATGTATTTCTGCATCATAATATGAAAACAACAAAATCACGTGACTCGTAAATCGTTAAACAAGCTCATCTTTAAGTGTCTGCTTATGTATCTGGAGACCAAACCAGTTATAGGTAAGGTCTCAAATTTGTTTGCAAGTACTCACCTAGGTGCCCATCTCTGGTAGCAATTTGAGCTACACGTCCCCCTCGGTTATGGGCGCTGGTTACTGATCATCGTATTACTGAGGTCTGCTGGGACAAAAGGCTATACGGATTCAAAAACTTGAGTTAAGCTGCACGTTTTAGGAATCATGCATATTGCAAAATGCCTGCAGTTTTTATATGCTATTTTACGATTTTCTATTTGTCAGTATGCACTACTCGCCAAAGTTGTATTACGTATTATTGTACGGGTGATTGTGATCCAAGTTAGGTACTTGACCAAAAAAATTCAAACTAACATTCGAACTTCATAAATCAGTGTAAAGAGCATACTTAATGATTTTCAAAACTGCTTTTATATTTTCTGTAGCTTTATCCTAACTGGAGAAACGGACCGTTAAGTCAATGCGGTAAAATTACAAAAACTGTGATCGCTATGACGCCGATCTTCAAATTGTCATATCTTTACAGTCTATTAACATTTTCATTCAAATCAGAACATAACATTGTAGACTTACACACAGAATACACATTAGTAGAAAATACTTACTGGAATTTCTGCAACACTAACAATTCAATGTATTAGATAACTAGATCATGATGCACATTATCAGCTAACACTTTATCTAAAGTTAAGGTATCATCTTAACTTTCGTCTTCCAATTCATGAGCACTCCAATATGATATTATAACTTTTATACCATTTTTTAGTTCAGTTCCTTTTCTATAACTCCTTGATTCTTTCTTAATTCAATTATATATTTTAGCTTTTGACGTATTGTACTGAACTTCAGCTTTCACCAATGGCAAGTTGGCAAGCACAGCTCAGTTTTCGTCATGGAGGTTTTGGCCTCCGCTCCCTATTTTCCCATGCTACAGCTGCCTACATCGCATCGGCCAGTATGTCTCTCTCAGGAGCTTTTCCACCCATCGCCGAATTCACCCAATTACAGACTGCTATTGCAATGTTTAATCAGCAGGTCAGCGGAGGAGAAGCTTTGACAATGGTTTCAGTCCTCCTTTCACACCCAGGCAGCATTTACTTTCAGAGAAAGTCGAGAAGCTTGCATTGAGTTGCCTCTTACACAATGCCGACTGTTAGCAGAGTCCGTCCCACAGGCTCATGCGTGGCTAAGAACAGTGCCATCCCCAGTCCTTGGTCTAGCACTTGAACCTGACAAAACCCACATTCTGAAATGGTGGTTGGGCCTTCCCCTGTGTAATTTGGAAGAAACATGTCCCTGTTGTTCTAGCCAGCTTGTCCCCCTGGGACACCATTCTTTAACTTGTCGCTATGCTGGGGATGTGGTGACACGACACAACTGCATAGGTGATTGTATTGCTGACTTTTGCCGTATGTCGTGCCCACCTTTCTCCTCTTTTGGAGCAAGGTTGTGTTATTGGTCCAACCAAAGACAGATCATGCCCAGCTGACATTTTGATACCAACTGGTCACTGTTTCAATCTGCAGCATTTGACATCAAGGTTGTACATCCTCTCAATAATTCATTGATTTCAGATGCCGGTCAGACCTCAGGTGCCTCAGCTGCATGCAGTGGGTGAACAAGAGAAATAATGCTTTGGGTTGTCTCGAAAGAGGATGCATATGGAGGCTGGGGAATCACTGCAAAGGAAACATTCTCAAGAATTGCTAGGCCCTTGGCCATTACTCACACTCATCCAATACTGAAACGCTAAATGCAATTTATTGTCGCCTCGGCACTGTTTTGATGCGGCAAAATGCCCGAGCCCTCCTGGCTCGATCGGCATCATTTTCGTGACTTGTTGTGGGATAGTATGTATATCTCAATGTATGCATTAAAAATTGACGTATTTACCTTTTTAAAGTTTTAAGCACATTGCAGTTTCCTTTTAGCATTGCTGCACTTGAGGAAAATTTTTAAATCATTTGTAGGAATACTTGTCTTTCCTGTTCAAAATTAGCAAATTGATTTCTTAACACCCGTTCCATGAGAAACGGGTGCTTTTTAAGCGGTTTTTTTTGGAATCACCATTAGGTGAAAATGTGTCGGTGATAAAGCGCATGACTTTTAAATATAATTGTCACATTTTGCAATGATTTTGAACTATCTGTGCATTTTTCTTTTCTTTTTAAGGCTCTTGGATCGCCGTCTGCAGTCTTCCAAAGTTAATCGGTCTTGCGGAGTGGACAAAAAAGTGCACTTTTTTTCTGAGTGTACTCGATGTGAATTAAAGCATATCATTTCATTCTGGTGTGTCATATATCACTTTGGTGTAGTCTTTTACTCATTATAATACTTCTAGCTATGGTTTTTAACGTCTGGGGTCGTATCGCACTTACCGATCCCCGTGAATACCAACTATTACGCATGCATGCGCAGATACATACATGTACTGATACATATTTACATCTACGCGTTGCTCATAAACCAAGACAGTTAACTACAAACATATTAATGTCCAAGCATTTGGAAGTCTTTTATCCTCTTAATCAAGTCCTTCTTATTGCCAGATGTCTTCAAATGGTGCTCTTTCAAGTAATACCGAAGCTGTGTAAGCTTGAGATGACTAGGATCCTCTGCCTGCAGCCCAGTCAATCTCATCCATTTGTAAAGTAACCTTTGACCGCTTTGTGCGAAGGCTCCCATTTCTAATGATTCTACTCCGCTTCCTCGATTCATGCTCTGGATGCTTGCATTGTCCAATTTTTTGGTACACTGCTCGAATTTGACTGACCACAGGGACTTCAGAAAGCAACAGCAGTCCATCTGTATATTGTAAAGCAAGTTTGGCTTGCACAGCCTCAGCAGATACTTTAAGGCAACTTTTCACAGCAGACCCTTCAACTATGCTTTCTTCACCAGTGCGCCAGCACTGTGCAATGAAGTCCTGTACTCTTGTGCTGAGCTCAGGGTGTTGGTTCCTCTGACAGTGTGCCCAACCAGCAATGAAATTTACCTCAAACGATGCATATGTTGAAGTTGGATTTGTAATTGAGGTTATCATTGCTCTTGCCTGCCCATCTACTGTGAAGTCTCAGTGCTTAGTACTTCATTAGCATAGTGAACAGCCATAGAAACACCACTGCATTGCATGGGGGACCTTTGCATTTGTGCCTCTCTCTGCCAAGAGCAGTCTTAAAGTGGCATTGGCAACGTGTGCATTGTGGGTAAATACTGCATACATCTCCTTCATAGCTTCTGCCTTAATGGATTCTGACTTCTCCTTGGCTTGTTGCCGTTTACTCTTCTTCGCTGGTCTAGCAATATATCGACGACGAGCCTTAGAGACATTACTCTACAACCACTAAAGTTTACTCCTGGATTTCCAAATGGGTCTTGGTCATAGGAATCAAATGGAGCAGGAATCAGCTTTGTTATGTATGATGGTACAGACTGTCCAAGGTTGTGAAAAAATGAAACTTGAGAGGTTGCAGAGTGGTGGTCATAATGAGCAGCCAAATAGGTTGAAATGCCTTTGATTGGGGGAAGTTTTACTGCCATGAATGGACAATCATGCTTTGGTTTTACTAGAAGGACAGTTGTATTCTTAACACATTTTGTGCTTAGAGCAACAGCAAGTTGCTTTGGAGTTGACACTTAATTTTCTTCCCGCAATATAGGCTTCAACTCTTAACTGTAAACACTGTTGATCTCTGCAGATACAGCTGTTCCCTCACTGTTTGGTCAGCATCAGAGGCTGGTGCAACAATGTCAATGACTTTGTCCACCAATTGGTAATTATCAGTGTGATAATTGACTTTATTATAGTTGACTCCAGCTCTAATTTGTTGTTTCTTACTTCCCTCTGTAATGAAATTTGTGATAGTGTAAAAGAGGGACTTCTTCATAGCCGGTGTATTTGGAAATTGAGCACTGTGTTTTATGACATACTCTTGGTAGATATCGGACACATCTCGTTTTAACACGAGAGATTTCATGATTGCAACATTATCTATGCCCATTTTCTTCAACAATGACAAAGATCGTTTCTTCTTTGGTAGCCACCCAAGCCTTGAGATGTTGTTGTAGGAATAAATGGTATCAACAGCAAGTTTCACCACTTCACTGCTTAACTTATGTCGAGTAATAACAGGTGGTACTAGTTCAAGGCCACGATGAAGATATGCAGCATCCACTTTGGTTTGAAATATTAAGGACCTCAAGTGACCATCAGAATGTGTTGTCCCATCATCAGACATCAACTGCTGCACATAAGAAAATGGTAATGTACTCAGGTGGGCAAGGAGATGACGAGCTGCAACTGATGTACTTGGTGCACAGTGCTTTGCTGACAAGACAATGCTGTTTGCTACTGCATATAACTTCTCTAATGGGTTTGCAATTGAAATGGATGGAAACTCTTTCTCACTCTTACTTGCATCAGGTTCTTCTACAATTTTGAACAGTTGTTTTATAGTGGTTATTTCAGGTAACTTCCACGATGGAAGCAGCAGCTTCATTATACCAACTACGCCTTTCCTGAATACTCATACGATAGTTCTAAATGCTTTCTCATCAATTGCATCCTTTTCACTCAGAGCCTTACGAACGTTCAACGATGGTAGGTTATCTATGTCACCATATGCGTCCTCCATACCCATGCGTTTATAGATTTACACCTGGACGCTACTTCAAAGGTTTCAGATATACAACTGGCTCTTGTTCTAGGAATTCAGATGGAGGTTCAACAAAAGATTTAGGTCGAACAGCTCTACTCGTATTGCGGCGCAGTTGAACCACTTCCTGAGTGGTTCTCTTCTTTGGACGACCTTTAGGCTTGAAACACTTATTCCTGAGTTGCAACGCAAACACGCTGCTTTTTTATGCGCGCAGCTCGGTGAAACAGTGGCCATCATACTCGTGTACTATAGGACACGATCCACCCCTTTGCTAATGAAACCGCAAGTTCCGCAACTAATTAGTAATGAATAAGTAAAAGCATTTTTGTAACGTATAAAACTACCTTTTGGCAACTTGTTGGGTAACATTTAGCGATGTATAACTACATCATTAGACTACAAGACAATACTGCAATAATAATTTTGCATAAAGTTCGCATGAGAAAAAAGTACTTTAACGTAGTTAAGGCCTGGGTCCAATTATTTTTACGTAATTAAATATGACAAGTTTATAAACATGCCCTGAAGCTTAGGACAGGTTTTAAAACAAAATCTTTGTATATTTCTTACCTACAGGAGTTCTACTATCGAACAGACATTTATTGGAGACCGGATCCTAGCAGCGTTAAATCTTGGAGGTGACCGAACGGGCATGAGACTGAAGACATAAAAGTGTTGACGCCGATGTCTTATTGTAGCTTTCTAGCGACTTTCTTTATGGTGGTATATAGGGTTTCCTTTTGCGCATCTTTTGATATGATATGCATTCGTATACAGTTTTGTTTGTCTTAAATATAGCTTGAATACGGCTATGGATGGTTAACGAGACAGCTGCTGTGAATCAGTTCACAGCTGCAAGCGAACTGTTGGCCACGCATATCATTCCAATGCTTAGTTCTCACCTTTTCCCGTGTTTTCATATACAAATCGGCGATTATTAGTCCCATTTTACCCTCAGCCTTCGCTCAAACGATACAAACTACCATTTTATGCGGCCAGTTACCAGTTATTAAAATTAATCATTTATACGCTGTCGCGGGATTTCGCGGGTAGCTGCTGCAGAATCGCGTTTGAGTCACAGGAGGAGGAATCACAGTCTTCAAGGTCACTTTAAGTTCATAATAAAGCAAAGACATGAAAAAGGTACATAACATACAGCCAAATAGTTTATAAACGTATTCATCTCCAACCACTTATGAATATAGATTCAGGCTACTGTCAACAATTGTGAAGTGGAGGAAGACACGTACTGTCGGTAAAAGATGAAACAGATAACAATACATAACACCCTGCACTTCAGGGACTCTTCCATAGAAGCTGTATACAGACGACAAGAAGAATGCTGGGAATGCATCATTGATGACAGAATTGAGTTACCTACTAAATCAGTCAAACTCTACACAAAGAATGGGGAATACACATCAACATGTCACACAGCAGTTGAATTTATTCCCTCTACCAGTGATGAAATGCCACATCCCTCGACAGTGCATCCCTCTACCAGTGATCAAATGCCACATCCTTCCACAGTGCATCCCTCTACCAGTGATCAAATGTCACATCCTTCCACAGTGCATCCCTCTACCAGCGATCAAATGTCACATCCTTCCTCAGTGCATCCCACTACCAGCGATCAAACGTCACATCCTTCCACAGTGCATCCCCCTGCCAGCGATCAAAATGTCACATCCTTCCTCAGTGCATCCCTCTGCCAGCGATCAAACATCACATCCTTCCTCAGTGCATCCCTCTGCCAGCGATCAAACGTCACATCCTTCCACAGTGCATCCCTCTACCAGCGATCAAATGCCACATCCTTCCACAGTGCATCCCTCTACCAGTGATCAAATGCCACATCCTTCCACAGTGCATCCCTCTACCAGCGATCAAATGTCACATCCCTCCACAGTGCATCCCTCTACCAGCGATCAAATGTCACATCCCTCCACAGTGCATCCCTCTACCAGCGATCAAATGTCACATCCCTCCACAGTGCATCCCTCTACCAGCGGTCAAAATCCAAATTACCAAACTACACAAAATGCAAGCCACAGCCACACAACACTTACATGTACAACCAAGGATGATGACATCCCCCTATCTTGTGTGTTTGTGACGTCCAAACTCTGTCAAGCAATTGCCAAGTGTATTGGTGAAACAGAAGAAGTTAAACAGTTGGACAAATTGCGAATTACACTCAAGACTGACAAAACAATGCACAAGAAAAACACCTCTAAGAGCATAGAATCGTACAAATATCTACTAGCAAAAGTTCGACTGCATGTAATGAAAGCTAGAAGAGACTGTGAACACCTATTAAGTAAACATGAACAAGATTTCTTCATACAATATGGTCGTATCCCCAGAGATGAAAACGATTCCCCAACATGGGCTAACCTTAACAAGAAAACAAACTATGCCAACAAACTGTTACTGGCATGGAACACCGATATGTAATTCGTGTATACATGTAGACGCGTCATCGTTTGTGTTCACGACAAACTAAATGTAATAGCCTATGGCAGACACTCGTACATCAAACAAAAAAGCCTACAATGAAAACATAACGCCAAAGTAGGCCTCCGTAGACTAGCATTAGTTACGTTGTACAAGCGTGTGACAACTCGAATTAATGACGGTTACGGCTAGTTGGGCGTGGCCCGCCCTTCGCGTATTGGCGGAAGGTCGGGTTGCAAGCCTATAC
Organism: Spongilla lacustris; assembly: GCA_949361645.1. Lineage (NCBI taxonomy): Eukaryota > Metazoa > Porifera > Demospongiae > Spongillida > Spongillidae > Spongilla > Spongilla lacustris. Next base: position 4,778,599 of record OX442428.1, read on the forward strand.
CTGGATTTGTTCTGCTGCAACGGGGATTGCAGTCCAATCGGATTGCAGCGTTCAAGTGGTTTCCATTATCACCCAATTAGCGGCTGTTGTGAGGTAATGATAGGCAGCTGTTCCTCCCATTTACATGTAACTTACATGTATATGAATTTTCATGGAGCGGACAAACATTGCTTTTGTTTGCGAATGTGTTACAGAGGCAGCTAAAGAGTTGCGCTGCCCTGCTACTATGAAGCCTGAACAACAATGCGAAGGGCGGGCCATGCCCAACTCATCGACCCGAAACAATACTTGAGCAGCTGCTCTGCAGCTCAGACACACAAACCGCATTATCACCACGTAATCTAACGCTCAATAATCACTACCCGAATGTGCAAAACATAACGATATTCACAACGATATTACATAACACTCCAGAACAAATCTTGGTATAGGCTTGCAACCCGACCTTCCGCCAATACGCGAAGGGCGGGCCACGCCCAACTAGGTTACGGCAAGGTTATAACTCACGAAAACTTGATCCCGACATGACGATTTGCAATACCAGCGACTAGACAGTAGCTAGCTAGTACGTAGTGACTAGCTAGCTGTACGTGGCCATTGAACATTCATTTTTCAAAACGTTTTACGTAATGACGTCATGTTTCCATTGTTACGTTGGCGTGCGCGCGCCCAAATATTGAACCCAGGCCTTATAAGCCCTAAATTTCAAATTCCAGTCAACCGATGGTTAAAGTATTGAACTTTAAAGTTAATTCCCATCGTTGACTGTTGCCGATTGTTTTTCATTTTAGCCTTTTCCAACAAATGCGTACTCGTTTCTCATGGAACGGGTGTTAAACCAATTTCTATATCAAGTTATGCTTACGGGTTATCATTTACTTCATTTTTCTCAGTTGGTGTTTTAACTAGTTAACATGATTGCATTGATTTTATTTTGGCTGTAAGATTACTAATCTTCATCCTATTTTTCATAATCTCCCCTTGTTTTTGGCAGGTGCATGGCAATACTTTTGTGTACTTATTGTTTTGCACAACTTATACAAATGAATATTTTTAATGCTTCAATATTCTGACTCCAAGGAATGTTACTCACGTTCAATATATGAGCTACTGAGGTAGCAGTTTGAGCATACATGTATTCAGTTCTTCCAACTTTTGAGCGCAGATGCAAAACACGCCCTCTTCTTAGTGCTCTTTTAAGTGTCATATCTTCATTTATAGGCCTAAATCAGTTTACTAAGTCCTTGACCAATTTGAAAAGGAATTGAATGTATTAAGGCTAATCATAACTCATAAAGCTACTGATGCTAGAAGTCTAGGTAAACCAGCATCTGCGAAATGAACTTTGTAAGTATTCCCAACTAGACTCGAGTAGCACCATTAGGCCAGTCCAAATGTGAAAATAGTTTCTTGTCCAGACCTTTTACCAATTTGGACAATAGAATCAATACTCTATTAGGAGATATAGTAGTTGTATTTTTTTATAATACACATCTTCGGAGAATTGTGTAATCCACTAAACCATAAAACCACCTTTTTGAGGATACATGTATATCCTATGCGAAACACCTTTATTGAGGATATATGCATGTATAGCCTATGCATAAACACCTTGCATCATTGTATTGATCTATGAGCGTTATTATATGCAACATTCAGAATTTTTGGACTGTGCGCAATGATTTTATTTCGCCACAGACCAAGTAATAGCATTGCGACGGGAGATGCATGCATTAACTATGCATGCAAAAACTGTTTGATCAGACTAAAATGTGCATGAGTGCCTAATATGATTCAATCCCGTGCCATATCGCTTTTCAAGCTCCAGTGCATTTTGGCTTCCTCAAAAAAAAGGTGGCAAGAAAGGTCGCCGCAGAATCTCCATTGACACACATTAAAATCGACATGCAGAATGCTTTTAATCTTGTATCTAGGGATGCTGTTCTCCAACAATGTTGAGATTTACCAATGGACCTCCTGGTGTTCCTCACAACATCCAAAACTTTGGCATCCTGTTGGTTCCATCTCCGCGGCATCAGGGGTTCAGCAAGGCAATCCTCTTGGCCCTCTACTGTTTGCACTAGTCTTTCAATCAGTTCTGAAAAAGTTAGCAGCTGACCCTCAATGTCAACAACTCTTGCTACTTAGATGATAGGGCCCTGGCTGGTGCATGCTCTGCTGTGCTTAGAGCTCTAGAAGTCCTAGGTGCAGAGGGAAAGCCAAATGGTCTGATCATTAACCCATCCAAATGTGAACTGTTCAGTCCTAATACAGACATCTTTCAACTTAGTGACTCCAGCATCCTTACATAATCTACACCTAACTTTGAAATCCTGGGGCACCAATTGGAAGTCCAGAATTTTGTTGTGACTACTGTAGTCACAACAAAATTCTGGACTTCCAATTGGTGCCCCCATGCAGGATTTTAAAGTTAGGTATAGATGATGTAGGGATGCTGGAGAATTCGAAGAGAACAAGCCTGCTTTCTCTTTGCCTCAGCTGCTTTCTCTTTGCCTCAATGTGACCCTGACATTGAGACAAAGAGAAAGCAGGCTTGTTCTCTTTTCCATCTTTTACCTCAGCTATGCCACCCTCAAGTATCCATCTTGCTACTTCACCAGTATGCAAGCTTTTGTATGCTGTCCCATTTAGGTCGCTCAATTCCCCCTTGTGATTCTTTCCTAAGGCAGTTTATGCTCTTTGATGAAGATGTTCTCCACTGTTTAGAAGAATGTACAGCCTTCGAACTTACATTTTCAAGTACCAAACAAGGTCAACTACCATTACAGCATGGTGCATGGTCTTGGATTGGCATCGGTCTCTAACCCCTCCTCCAGAGCATTTATTTCATCTTTGTCCAATGCTATTGATGTCACCAGTGCTCCAAATGCTTCCCATCACCTCAAACAGGCAATAGCGCTCTACAACACGAAGATCAACTCTGCTGATGCAGTCACATTTGAATCAGTGACCAGAGCAAGACTCGGAGCAGTATCAGCCAGTAATGCTAATGCCTGATTGAGAGCTATTCTTTAGGCCAGCTGATGTGCTGGTGCCAAACTGGTCCCTCTCCAACCCTGCAGCTTTTGACCTGAAAGTCATCCATGCACTTAATACAGACTTGATTCTGGAAGAGAGCTTGGCTTCAGCCCAACTCTGCAGAGGTTGGTGAGATGTGAAAGCATGCCAAGATGTGTACAAGGTTGGGCTGGACAAGCATTCCATTAGTGGTGGAGGCTTATGGTGGTTGGGGATGTGAAGCCCAAGAAGATTGAGTAAGAGGCTAGCCATGCAAGTGGGAGTATGTGAAACTGAGGCACTGAGCCAATTGTACTGCTGCTAGCTGTCACACTGATGTGGCAGAATGCTAGAGCCATTCTCCTCAAATGTGCCCATACATCCTTTCATGATTTTTAAACATAATTGTGTTTTTTAGGGTTAATGTATTATTATTACTATTCAGTATACCAATGATATTCTTGGCTAATATTAGTGCATGATAAGTTCTATTGATCTTCCACAATTCATCCTAATCATGAGTGTCTGTGAATTGGCTCACATCACAGTCAGGCTAAGCCTGCATGCCACACAATTGATAGGTAACATGTGACTTGGAGCGATTTCCCCTGGTGGCTAGGCGAGTTGCAAGGCGTGACAAAATCTGCATGGCTTCTGCACCCAAACACCTATAAGTCTCCACTGCTATGGGGATTCATGTCCAAGCAGCCAAGCTCTGAGTATTTGGCATCATTAGTATTGTGCTTGCATGTGACACTTTACATGCATGTATCTGAATTACAGTACTGTGTACATGAAATGAAGAATGTGTGTGTGCTCATGTACTTGTGTGGTAACTTGTTTGTGATTGTGTTTCAGGAATACACGAGTGACTGCATTTCGTAGTTGAACATTTTATGCTGCAATCTTGGTCTAATCATAACATATACGTCCCAAGAGAGAACAGAGAGAACACTGTAACAACATTTACGTAAAAACAAACAAAATTATTTCAACCTATATCTTTCATAGTGTTCTTTATAAACTTCTATAAAGCAATACAAACAAAAAATGAATGATTTTGTACAACTGCATCAGAATATGGCAAAACGTTGGTCGCATAACAGCGGACATGACAGAGCTAGCCGACTTTCCTCAAATGGTGATTACATTCATGATTGGGCATGTTGCAGCTCGTGAATTGCATTGCAAATTAATGTTATTGTTTTTTGCCAGGCGCGTCCCTTTATAACCCAAGAGAGATAGACCTTACTTACCCCAGAAGACCATGATGGAGAAGAGCGGTGGATCTGAAGTAAGTCACATGGAGAGATGATCTATGAAATGGATATCTACAAAAATTCATGTATATATAGTAGTGGATATTGTTACTGCTTAAATGTATATTTCAAGAGAAGCATGAAAGTGTTGCTAAGAAAGTTATTAAAGGATCGGAGCCAGAGACTTCAGAGATTTTGCACGCTTTACTGATGTGCGCACCACGCATGCACGACGACAATATGTAGAGTGTGTTGGCCCACGAACTGGGTGAAGGAAGCAAGTGTCTGAAGTGTAAAGAAGCTTGTCCAGGATTGATACTGCATTATTGGAGGTACAAGTATATACATGTAACGTACACTGAATGGCACAATAGTCCCCAATGCATTATGTTATACCATGCAGAAAGGATGCGTGCGTATTAAAATTGTTGCGCATGTGTAATTGTAAGTAAAGTTGGGAATTTAGCAATCTCCTTCTACAACATTGGCAATTGTACATGTAGAGAATGCGGGACAACTTGTGGTAAATTTTATTGCGCAACCCTCAGTTTTAAAGTAGCACAACTCGCCAATTTCGTATTTACGATTCCAATGGTACTTATATGATGCATGTATCTAAATATTGCATTTAGCCAAATAATAACCATTGAGTAGCTATATGTATTTTTCTATTAGCATGTATGTTACGCTTCATTTGTGATGCTGTTTTGAATGGAATGAACGATATATATATATATAATTATATATATATATATATTTAAAATCAGGTGATTCAAGCCGGTCTCATTAGCTTTTTTATACAACTAGCCGACTTTTTTTTGTTGTTGATTCGCACAAAAATGACAGAATTGTTTTGGCGTTATTCGATTATCTACATCTATGGTTTATACCCATTGTGCTGCTCGGCTGCGGTGCTCCGGTTAACGTTGCGCATGCGCCGCGTCATTTGTGCCATTGTTCTAAATTTACCGGTAATACCTTACCAGTATATATATATATATATATATCTGCTCCAACCGGCATCACGTACCCGATCACCTTCACGGGTACCTATACAAAATAATGTTTGCCATTTAAATGTTAATTCAGTTAAACTGATTAATTTATGTTGCTACGCATTTAATTTATAGGAACAAATGCAAACATTGTGGTTGTTCGCGGGAAGAGCACGACGTAAGCAAACCAGAAGACGACCAAGAAGTGCCAAAGGTGAGCCCAATCATTACAGCCATCTTAATTTCTTCACTATATATACCGCATATTCCGGTATATGTATATATACACACATTTGCTGATTCTCACACTGTGGACTAGACGAGAAGACCCTACATCAACCCTCCTGCAGGGTGTACTGATCAAAAGATGGGAGAAGGTCACATAAAGCAAAGGATGAGACAGTTTCCTGTGTACGACGATGACATTAACTATTGCGGGTCCATTAAAACGGCTGAAGAGAGCAAAATGGCTGAGATTTTTCATAACGATAGAATAATGAGGAGAGGAAAGGGAGAAAAGAGACGATTTGAGGCTTTAAGTGATCAATGGGTAAGTAAGGCTATGGGAAACAGATCGTGATGCATGCAATTCATTTTGGTATAGCATCGCGATACCTTGCAGGGGAGTAAGCAATTGGCACGTTACGGTTTGGACATTTGGTCATGTGCAGTATAGTGGACTATATAATTTGTATAATCTGAATATCATCCGCGCGGTCAGCCGATCTGCATGCAGTAAGAACAGTACACTAACATTTACACGCTGTCACAATAATTTACTGTGACCTTCATACCGCGGCATATGTACCTGAAGGTATGCACTCAGTGCCAGTTACTAATGGAGCCGAACTGTCTAGCTGTGTTCGCGGAGCACGCAAAAGGGAAGCTATGGCATCCAGAATGCTTCGCTTGCGCAGAATGCAAAGAGCCTCTGTTCGACCAGATTTACTTTTGGAACGAGCTGGACCAAACGATTTGCTGTGGACGTCACGATGCCGAGAAGATAAAACCGCGGTGTACAGAATGTGACGAGGTAAGATGATACCTTGGAAGTGTCGGCTTTTTTTTTTTTCTTTCTTTTTTCATTCTATACTGTAAACCCATGAAAGCAGCCAAGTATACTTTCAAGGGAAAACTATTATACATACGGCAAATGTACATGTAATGATGTGCTGTATATTGCTCACGCGTGCCTTTAATTGCATGTTTCCTGCATACTTCGGCCAGCTCATATTCGGTGACTACACGAGTGCTGAAGACCACAATTGGCACATTGAGCACTTCTGTTGCATCTCTTGTGACGACACTCTCGGCGGTAAAGAGTACTTGCTCCGTGACAACCAACCGCACTGTTGCGAATGTTATGCAAAGCTTTTTACTTCAAAGTGCGAGGTACTTAAACAAATAATCTTCATATACTTTGCTAAAAACTTTTGTTTGTAATTCCAGGCATGCGGGGAAGAAATACCAATTCGGCAATCTCTTTCTATTGAGGACAGGGGCACTGTCAGCGCTTGGCACAAAAGCAACAAATGCTTTGTGTGTGCTGTGTGTAAAAAGTCGCTTCTAGATAAAGCACACTTCATCGTGGAAAAGAAAATATTCTGCTCCTTGGAATGCCATCGCAACTACAAAGGCTAGATTTGATTTGTATAGCGGCTGCCTTTTACATTACTAGTCATGTAGCCTGCATATATAAGCGCAGTGTTACGATTTTGCATTTGTATTGTATTTGTATGCTGCATGTTATGGATGCCGGTATAATTATATATCATTACTTGTATACACCATATGTTCGGAATTAAATATTATACTGATGATTACATAATATTATTATACTTGATCGTTAATTCGTTACCCGTTATATACATGTATTATACAATGAACTGTACAAATGTACTGCTTTGTAGTGCCAGCTTCTTTACATCTTTGGTGTTAAGCACTAAGCATGACATCATGTCATGACATGCTCACACACTTGAAGCATCTAGAAATACCATAGACCTTATTCGACGTTAGTATTGGAGGAATACCGTATATCCCATTTATCGAATAAGGTCTATTAGTATTAATATCGCTGAATTGATACGTGCATGGAAGCTACCGAAGGAAATGACCATGTACTATAACTTTAAATCATTGTTGTGTTCGTCTCAAGAACATCTTATTTTTGCCCATGCATAATAGGCAGTATAGCGGTACAGAGAGGATTATATGATCCCTATTAAGGATACATATCGGCGTCACAGAAAATTTTGTCGCGGCGACAATACTTAAAAATCCTTGGGAAATAATGTCACTTTAATCAAACGAAGCGACTAAGGAAATTCCGTCGCTTCCAGGAAATCACACGCGTGCTCAGTTCTAGAGGTGTTGGTGCCTGCATGTTAGCATGAGTGTGAGGTGTTGCTGGCGTTTTGCTGTGATTGCACATTGAGGAAGAGCTACGAATTTTGTAGTAGAACAAGACAATCTGTTTTATCGGGATAAGAGGAACGGAGAACTGCAGGTAACTGCGTGACAATTGCACTTCAGCATCTATATATAACTCAACTTTGTGAAAGGTTGTCATAGAGAGCGACACTTTTTTCTGCTACAAAACTCTTACTCTAGCGGGTTATCAGACTTGACACACAAAGCACTTAAGTGCGGCACCAAAATCGACCTTTAGTGTGCCTTTAAGATACCAGTTACAACTGAATAAACAAGAGTGTTAGAAGTGACTTGATGATCGATACATAACAAGAAGACAATAAGAGTCAAACACACCTATCGTAATAGTTTCGCAATGCACACGCTCAAGTATCAGCATAGCTTCTAATGACAGCTGCGCAGGATTCCTCATTGGCATATTGGTGGAGTGGGAGGGGAGTGTGCAGTGAAATATGGGGATGGAGGTGTTCAGTGAAAGGTGGGAGGAGAGCGTTCAGTGAGAGATGGGGAGGGGAGTGAAAGGTGGGGAGAACTCCCGTGTGCAATGTGGATCTTTTGAAGGAATATGGTATAGTTGGTCTGTACAGTTTTTAAAATTAGCACTAAGACGGTCTTTGAAATACATAAAACAGTACAATTGTATACTTAATAATGGTAGCTGTGGTTGAGGCAATATAATTGAATACTTAATGGTACAATGGTCACCAACCAATATATGTCCGCTCAGACCCTAGACAGGCTAACAGTCCCATTAGGACCTTCTCACCTTGAATGACAGAGGACGGTGGAGGCTGGTAGAACCACCTGATGTGGATGTCGATGGAAATGATGTCAATTAACTGTTAACCACCACGTTGTTGTCTTACTTCCCCATAGGCACCAAGAGTGCACTTCCAGGCATCAGCCCCAGGTCTGATTGTGGCTCATGGCAGGATGAGGGAGAGTGGGCAGGTAGCCAGCTGTACCACGTCTGTAGGAACATATCAGTAGTACAACAGAAATTAAGCTTTCGATCCCCCATACATGCATGTGTAGGTAATCTAGATTAAAACAGTGCTGAATTAGGTGGCTATCACTTAGGCGTCGCGCTGATAAAACCTAAGGCTTGTTGAAAGTGTCTGAGCCCAAGTGCCTCAGGTCTCCTATCCCCAATACTAGCTGCAATGCACTAATTAATATGCATAATTTATTATATATAATATATCAGCAACTGGATGTTCAGGTGTTATTGTCTAATACGTTCTTGATAGCTCACACCATCTGAAGCTTATAGCTGATAACTTTAGTCAAGTAAGGATCCATTATACTGCAATACATGCATGCACAGGCAGGAGCAAGTGATTGTAGCCCTTTTGCTATTGCAGCTGCCACTGCATCTGCAATGGAAAAGATCTTTGTTGACCAATTTCTAATGGGGAAACATTGCTTCTAAAATGGTGCTATGTTGCCTTTCAATATATATAGTCACTGAGGAATATAGGCAGAAAAATGATGCAATGCGATGGATGCCAAAAGTCGTTGCTCGCGTGCCTCTCCAAGCTTCATCAGACGATCCACTAAGTGGTACTGCATGTCAGTGTTATACCCTGTCTGTTCTAAAACTGTTTGAGTGCAGCATCAAGTGTCAGTCTGTCATGTACAAATGCTGCATGATTCTTACGAGCGACAGAATTTCCAGGGAGCGACAGAATTTCCTAAGTATTTCCTTAGGAAATATTGTCGCCGCGACAGAATTTTCTAGCGACTGAATTTCCTGTGTCACTTCGCACGTTTATAATCACTCTATATCAAAGAAAAATCTTATGCATATCTGGGATTAACTTCTTAGTACGCATAGCTAGATAGCGTGCCTATAATCGTTGAAATGCAATAGATCTCATAACTTAGCGTCTGGGAGACGAAATGTTTCGAGGTTGATGCGGAGAAACTGTAAATTCGGTGAGATTTACATTTACCTAGCAAGCTGTTACTTTTGAAGCACCATAAGTCTGATTAGAAAACAGGCAACTATCACCTCACTACTTTCTTGAGGATGGTTCGCAGCCGCTCGCTGTAAGTCCCATAGGTGTTGAAACATTAATAGGTGTTGAAACATTAATCAGAAAAGCGTCAATTTTTCTAGGAAACAGTGCAGCAGAGCAGCAAAAAAAAGCAATATTTCCCTGTTAATTGATGTAACTGATTATGAGTCATCATACATGAACTACATCTTGATTGCATTATTAACATGATAATAAAGTGTCTCGACACGTTGTTTACATCTAAAACAGGAGCACGCACTTGGTCTGGGTACCAGAACTCTGGTTTTAATTTCTGGTCCCCAGACTAGTTCACGATTTTGAATAACCGGTTGCTTTGAAGGGCGTGTCTAGGTGTCAATATCATGTTCGAGAGACTGCTTTTGGCTGTACTGCTGGTGTATTGTTTTTCGTCAAGAACCTGGGCCCAGCAGGTTGGCTGCAACTCAACAATCTCTAACGCGCAAGTGACGAGCCTAATAGCAAGTTCCTTTCGAACAACTGCCTCTAACGTAGTGCTGTATTCGTCCCGCATTGTGTGTCTGTCCAGCTCTGGCTTGCGAGACTATTACCGCTTTGTATCGATAGTGGCTAACTTCACATACAGCGGAGGAAACATTACTCAAACATATGCTCAATTTGAGTTTGAGTGCGTAAACTCAGTGTGGTCCGCTGCGTCGACTATCTTGGGCCCCATTGGGACAGCGAGAACGCTACTGAAGCCGGACGACCCAGCAATCACTGCAAGTTTGAGAACGGATTGCGCCTATTGCTTGAGCCCTGCTACAGGCTTGCAATTGCTCGATCAAGTGCACCATTGTTACCGTGAGTATATACACTGAACGTTTTACATGTACGCGATGCTGTATGAAATGCATGGAAGCAAAAGTTATACCCCATGCAGTATAAGACTTGCTTGCGTCTTTTTATTCTCTTTCAGCGTGCGTCGGATGTTCCCAGCCTCTCTGCTATGTGTCTAACGGTCAATATCCCCAAACCCTTGTGCTAATGTGCTGCAATGCGTTCCTGTCAAATGGAACGTGCGCGGTCCAATGTCCATCGTCATATTCTATCGACGGCAACGGGATATGTGGTAGGAATAGATAAATTTGCATTTGAATCAAGCATGAAGTCTTGTATAATGTATATAAGTTTATATACAGCTGAATAATCACTGCACTTGTGATTGATTTGTTATATTTTGCATTATGTGCAGGGGCTGTGTACATCCATCCCTATACATATAGTGCGTTGGACTTATAGTCACTCCCTTTTAACGCGCAATCCACGCATAAATACCTATCCAATGCGCCTATACGCATGCATGCAAATGATGTTCCACTTATCTTTGTGGTCAAAATCTTGTTGCATGTAGTACTATAATGAGTTAATATATAGATCTCTTGTGCATGGACCCAAAGTTTGAAGACTGATACGCCCATTATGATGAATGTATAAGTGTATTCAAGTCCAGCAGGACAATTTATGCATGCATGCCATAGCAAAATCACGGCATGAGGCATTGGATTTTTTAAATTCATGCACGCTATATAAATGCCAGCAAGTGATCAGCAAAACACAACGTACTGCTAAACACTATTGACTATAGTAGCCACAAAATCCTCCCCCAGGGCAAAAAAAAAAACATGAACTTGCTGTACAATGTATATTTAAAACAATTAGAACTAAATGGCGCATGCGTGGCATCTTTATGGTTCATAATGCGAAGGATGCAAACCAAAACTTTAAGAGATCCAGTGGAGAAGCGTACGAATCTTTTACATAGGCCAGTTTGTCGTTTGCCATCATTAGAGCCACCGATTTGTGTAATTAATAGTTAGTCCTTTTATTAATATTTCATATGTAAGTATTTTTTGTGGTATAATCGATTCTATATATATCTCTGTGTGTGCATTTCATATCTTTTATGTATTATTACATAGTACATGTATTATGTGTGCATGCACTTGAGAAGTATAACAATCGTTCACAATAAGTTGTATTCATGGGTGTTATGTTATTCGCTTTTATTCTCTCAAAACAGGATACAATATTTTTGAAAGTCAATACGGTGTTTTGGTGGCAATTGCGATCGCTCTTGCAGCAGGAATTCTAATTGGCTTGTGTTGCTGTATAATCTTCTCATGTGTATGCTGTAGAATGAAGACCGTACACAAACGAAAGCAGGCTACTCACGTGAGATCTCCGACGTTCAGTGATGACAAGACGGTGTTCAGTGAACTGTATAATTAGGCTGTATATGTACCATGCATATAGTTCATGCTTTTATCCTAGTACAACACATTTTGTACGTTTTTGTATGCGTACTCAAGTCATATGACCCCCTGCCTTATCCAAAGTAAGGATTAAAGTCTTGAAGGGAGAACAGGTCAGCTCAAGGCACATATCATCACATGCAGTAACAAAGCCACCACGCCAATGCAGCCACCAATTGCAAACTATTATAGCTTAGCTCTCATAGAAAATTAGTAGGGTGATTTTTCATCAGTTCAGCATGCTCAAATCATCTTATAGTATCTTCAAAGTCTAAAGAAAGACTTTTTGAAGTTCAGTTTTAGCAACATATAAGGTTTGGTTAGGTGGTAGCTATAGCCTCCCCCATTGCTGCTGTTGCAACTGGTCTAGCTGGTAGTTGTGTGATAGGTAGCTAGGTGCTTTTTGACCCAGGTTAAATCCCTCTAAAACCTACCGGTGTTGGTGAAAACATGTGATCTATAAATTGCATTGGAAGCAAGACCTAAGTGACTCCATACATGTATAGTGACACATATGACGAAGCATACATCTTAGGCAACAATTGTTTTTGTATCATACATGTGAGAGATGACCATGCAGTCAGTTATAAGGTAAGATGTGTGTATCATACTCATTTTTCACTTCATCACCATGGCCTCTATAACATAATCAGCTTGTGATGCATGCCTTAGTGTTTTTCAATAGATTGTCTCAATGCTTTGTTTTTCTTGGCTTGCCACTTTAGCTATGATAAAAGCCTCAATTGTGCACAGAGCTATGTATAGATCTTCTAACTTGATGGTCTATGAATTGAAAGGAGAGTTAGGTTGAATTTGCATGCATTGCAGTTATGAATCACTACTAGCTCAATACACATTTTAATAACTGGCTCATCAACACCTACCAATAGCTCAACAGCCTCCATTCCCAGCTTTCCAAACTCAAGGTACAATTGCACAGATCCATTATCATAAGAGCGTTTCAGTCTTGAGAATGGTTTGGACCACAACAGTGTCTACATAAGCAAAAAATGTATTATCACTATTTCATTACAGCCACAATACATGCTGCAGCTAAAAGTCATATAGCCCTAAACCTGAGGCCATTGAAGAAGGATTATGATGAATGCTTACAGGCCGCATACGTTAGTTCTGTTTAGGCTCACATGATGCACGATGTCTTCTACAAGGAATCCTTTTTCAAGATCAATGGTGAACATGACACTCATGTCATTCCAGCTTCCCTTGTAGCTTTGTCTCTACCATAGGAAAATTCAGGGGGTCATGCACGGATCATTAAACCAGTGTGTACATGTACATGATGCATAAAATAGGATTTACCTTTAGCATATTCACAGCAGCTATAGATGTGTTGCGCAATTCCTTTAGCCACTCTTCCATGTCTTTTTTGCTCTCTAAGTGGGTACTACTGTAATTATCATTCATTATGAATTATAGATATTGGATTTAAAGCTTTTAAAAGGACATCATACGATACAGCAAATCCTTTTTTGTTGCATCATTACAAAAAAATGGTTGTTCTAAGAGATAAAAAGAAAAAAAGTATCAAACATAATACAACAGGGATAAAAAATATCCGGTAACTAACTAATCATTGTTCTAAATTTTGCTGCACGTATATTTACCATTTGAACCTGGAATAACGTCACACATATAGGTTATACTCGGAGCTACTTATGTCATACATTTCTGATGTCACAAATATGCACCCAGACAATCAGAGCTACTCATGCCACACATTTCACGTACCAAAAGAAAGTATATGGCTCTTTCCTGTTCCAGACTGAACTACTATTGAATTAGCTCTCTGGTGGGAAGGTTCTTTTTGAGTCTGCAAGAAACAAAATATTGTGTTGGCAATACTGTGACATGTGCATATGACTGTATGAGAGTGTACCAGATATAACAGTAAATAATTACTTTACAGACTGAGTATTCCATTGTGATATCAAATCTTACTGTTAATACCTTCACAGAGATTTGATGAAGGCTGTAGCTTACTTCTGGTCTAAGCCATCCCTCCACTGAGTCCTGCAGTATTATAGGTAACTTATGAACAGAGCAGGACTACGAGTGCACTAACTGGCAGTGAACTGAAAATATTCAGATGGCCCTTTGTCACTACAAGTGCCTTTGTTTGCCAGACCTTGTAGTGCACATTGGCTGGCAGCAGTTCATGCACAGTACCCATGTGTACGATCTAGAAAACAGAATGAGAATCATGATGTGTGTTTTGTCTCTTTTCATATACCTCTTCATATGCTTCAAGTTCTGTCCATGTGTTCCATTTCTCAACCTGCAAAAACATTTAAGCCTGACAAATGCACATTCTGTGGCAATACAGACTTTTTGTATATGCATTTCCATTTAACATGGTTTGTAGGATGTGAATCTAGCCATGCACAGCAAGGACAATATGTAGGTTCTACTCAGCCAGTCAAAGTAAGTTGTCATTAGCCGGCCTTAGAGACAGTGTACTTTGCTGCTCCTCTGTCAATGTTACTAGTCACTACTTTAAGCTCTATATTGTACTGAGCATACATGCCTATCACTTAAATGCATGGCACCACACCCAAAACAACACATGATGATCAAAGTTGCCTTACACTATCACAATGTATACCTCATCTCTGTTCAGGTTCTTTATTGTATCAGAAATGGCTGAGATCCATTCATCCATTCCACCAGTGGAGCTGCTTTTGAAGAACAGGAACAACCCTTGCTTTCCATTGCTGGAAGCCACTTCAAAGCCATCAGATCTGCACAGAAATGTAGAAAGCCCATAGACAAAATCACAAACTACAATCACCTGCTTCCATCATGTTGCAAACCCAGACATAAGCAATAAGAATTATTATTATTTTCCCCCCTCCCCCCCCCCATCATAAATCTATGTATTTTAAAATAGCAAACAAATTTGACAATGCAAAAATCTATTCATTATGTCTATAGAACAGTTTATCCCAAACCTTGATAATACAATGGACTATTTGGTGCATTTCTTAGCATAAAAATTTAACTATACAGGTTGGAGAGAAACATGAATACACCATTCTATTACAAAGAAGAGTAGCTTTGGGGATTTAAAAATTTTCTTAGGATGCTAATACATTGTGCACTAGTCATGGATGAAAAAGCATCAATGTTTTCAGACAATGCATTATTTATAAATTTGTAGAGAAGGGTACACTGCACCCCCCCCCCCCCCCCTTCCCCCACCTCCCCCTTGTTTTCTCCATTCCACTTCAAAAGAATCCCTCTTGTCCAATATTTGTTTGGTATTTTATAATTGTCTGCATGTTGTCTCACCCATAACTAACCAACTATTGTATTTTCTAGCAGTCCACTAACCTGACAAGAGCAGTTCCTTTCTCATACTTACAAACTGATGCCATTAACAGAGGTATCTCAGTAACCACTATCAATTCTCCTTCAATAGATGGTTCAGATTCTGCTTTACCTTTCAATAATGAGTTTAGAGGAGTTTTTGATAGTAGGGTTTAATGTGCAAATTCATATCAGACTCATAGCAGTCTTCCCCTCCCCACAGATCAATACTATCTCACTGCCACCCCTACAGTACTACTCACTGCCAATATCCCTTGGGTTCAAGCAGGCAAGGTGAAGTGTCATGCGATTTCCCCATCTTTTGCAATTTTAGTC
>OX442428.1:4794460-4869460 GCA_949361645.1 Spongilla lacustris
GCGAACGATTGGACTGTACATGCGTCTTTAGTAACTCACCGGTTCTTCGCTGGCCATTGTGTGCGATACCCGCTCTTATTGTTGAGCCACGCCTCTCTTGTTCTATTTTGCCGTTAGCTATGTTTATTGAAGAGTTCCATGCAAGTTCCAAACCATGCAGTCCATTCCACGAAGACATATATAAATCTTGATTTGGGCATTTAGATTCAAATATTGGGCAATTTTACTTCAAAGTAAATTTATATCAGTCCTTAACTGTTCCCCTTTCCTATAGCTAGCTCAGACATGTACAATATGACCATTCGCATCCCTGATCTGTATATTGTGCCTTTTTTCGGCCTCCTTCCGCCTCTCTTACAACACAGACGGCATGCATTGTATTTGTTTATATAACTGTCAATATTTGGCGGAATCGAACACAGATCTTATTGTAACGTTTCATTCATGTATTATTGAGTAACTATAACCTGTTTAAATAAATTCACATTCTGACCTGATATCCAATAAACTTAATGGAACATACAGCATCACATATTTCAAGCGCACGGACCGGAGACCATGATACCCTACACGCACCTATAATATACTTGCATACACAGCACTAGTGACCTATAACAACTGCGTCGTATACTTATTATTTGCTTCGATTTTCTGTTGTGAACACTTAATTGGTTTAGCTGGTGCTCAGATCCCTTGACTAAATTCGGGCTTTGTAATTCTTACAATTGTGCATTGTGAAGCGCTTAATAGTGCCTCAGTGTCCATTTGGCTCGGATCAGTCACAATTCACAAGGATACACCCGGTATAGCCGCTCCGCTCTGCATACTTTAATTTGATACTGGAGCTGTTGATGGCATATGCTGCCTGCAGGGCTTAATTACTAGTGAAAAGCTCCTCTGATCTATACCGGTAACTCTAAGGCTGTGTGAACTATATCGATTGATATTTTAAATAGCCCGAGTTTAGTCAATGGTTATATTATTATGAGCACCAGCTAAGGAGACCTCGCTAGCATGACCGCGTCCCTCGGGTGAGTACTCTAAGTGCCGGAGGGCGGGTACTCTACGACCCGCCCTCTATTATATAATTAGAGTACCCGCAGTCTGGGGACCAGACTGATTTGTACAGTACCGGCTCGAACATACAGAAAATTAATCGCGGATTTAAGAACATGCAATGTTGGCATTCTTAGTCCTCACTGATTTCATTTATGATTTTATCATTTTTTAATGTAAAAAGTAAAATTGAACTATGAAAGTTTTCCACGATGAACATGCCTTATTTTCCGTATCTTCGAAGTGATAGATATTGGAATGCTTACTCTATAAATTTCTATGGCCGCAGTGGCGAGGTGGCTTGTCTATCGCTGGGGGGGCAAATAGACTTATTGCCGCCCCCGCTCCGCCCCCCCCCCCCCCCCCACACACACACGCGCCTTTCTGTCAGAATTTCTTATCCGTTAAGCACTACTGTAAAGTCGGACATGGTCACACCTGCGTACGTTGGGAGACTACAATTATTCCCCCCTTCCGCCCGCACCAAAAAAAATGGTTCGTGTTTGAACATCAGTATCTCGAGCGCCGCTGCGCATGCGCGCGCCGTTCTTCTAAATCTTGTGAGAGTACCATGAGCCAGAAATGTTGAATCAGATACGCACTAGCGTTAATGGTTACGACAATACGCGCGTTTAAACACTGGAGGAGCCAGGATTTTATTGCAGGGGGGCGGGGGGGGGCCGGGGGAGCCAACTTTAAGGGAGGGCAAGGGACACGCTTCCCCTCCAGCAAGGAGGACCGAGGTACATATATGGGGGGGGGGGGGGGGGGGGGGGGGCGCTGCGAGCTCCCCTATCGGGGTCTGGGGCTCCGCCCCAGCCGCTTTGCAACTTTCACACTTTTTGAGTCCCAAAACTGACATGTATAGCATAATTGCGTATAGTAACAGATTTAAATTCATATAATTACTTGCTTCCAGACTTTCTGGTAGGATTCGTTGAAGTAGATGATTAGGCCTATACGCGCTGCAATAGGACTAGTACTCTGTACTGAGTGAATGAAATTATTATAAACTATTTACATGTAGGTCAGCCCAAAATCATATTACGGTATCACCTTTGTTACATGCCGTAAAGTAAATCCAAACTTGGTTAACGAAATTGCACCCTGTATGCATGGATATCGATGTCGGATCGAAAATTGATTATCTTAAGATGAATATAGTTCCATGCAGATGATAAATAAATGGAATTACCGGTAGAGATTCAAAAAAATTACTGGGGTCATTGAACCAGCTAAATTAGTGAATTTAAAATTAAGCACGCCATGCCGAAAAGGAGTATACATTATTAAAAATAGACCAAATGAGTCAGATAAAAGTTTTAAAAACTAATTGTTAAACCATTCCGTGCATTATATTAGTTTTTAGAGTACATGACCTAAGCCTCCCCTATGAATTCAGCTTGTTCAGTGACGTCAGCGCTGTGCGCCTCCCCCTACATATACTAACACAATATATTTTCATGTGTGCACATGTACATGTATTTAGCAGCCTGCGTGCCTTCTCGTGTAGCTTTTCGAACGTGTCGACCACTCATCTCTTAAATAAATACATAGCGAGTACTATATTAACCGTTCCAACGTACAAGCTACACCTGACGTCACGCACGTCTTACATCATGTATGTTGCTATAAACATAGATATTAGTATCAAATATCTATGCTACAAAATAATAAATATGCACCGCGTGGATACGAGATAAACAATAACCGGACGGGAACGAACATCGGAGAAGAGAAGGTGGTGTCATAAGCTCATGTAGTACTTATTTATAGCAACTTGTAAATACATAAATAGCAACATACATCTGACGTAAGTTACGTAACTACAATACACGATGCGCGTGACGTCATATAAACAGGATTCGCTTGGCGGCTGGAGCGCCCCTATAGTCATTTTGGCACCCCCTTTTAAAGGCCCGCTGAGGGTGCAATTTCCCCCCCCCCGGCCACCTCGCCACTGTATGGCCGTATCTTCCTGTACAACAATTGAGTCGGGTCACCAGAGATGAGTACCCGCCCTCTAGCATTCTACTTCGCGAGTCACGATGGCAAGTCTTTAATTGATAGGGGTTTTTTGAGCCCTCTAGCTCGTTAGAGGGATTTGCTATAGTCTAAATTTCTTAGATTCTGTCACCTCCGGGATCCATTGTCTAAGTAACTCTTATGTACTGTATGGCGATCGATGCATTAACGTTGTGTAGTACAGCCGCTCTTGGGACATCTACATAGGACTTGGACTAGTGGAAGCTGACAAGCTGTACGTATAAGTATAAAGAGTATCGGTGTGTCGCAAAACGGTTTTACCCCTCCCCTCCTTGCCCGAATTCCTGTATCCGCCACTGGTGCCTTCAGTACAGTGCTTACGCATAGATGTTGACACGGATCCCTTATTTCACAGAGATCCCGGAATGTGTGTGTGTGTGTGTGTGTGTGTGTGTGTGTGTGTGTGTGTGTGTGTGTGTGTGTGTGTGTGTGTGTGTGTGTGTGTGTGTGTGTGTGTGTGTGTGTGTGTGTGTGTGTGTGTGTGTGTGTGTGTGTGTGTGTGTGTGTGTGTGTGTGTGTGTGTCACTGTGTGTGGGGTAACCAAATTTAGCGGATAATTGGAGGAGGGGGTCCACAATTGATATGCCACAAAATTACCGCTGCAAAGGCCTGGGCACCAGAATAGGATTTCTAAAATGGGGCTACTTCCAGGTCTCTTCGAGCTCGTTTTGGCCACCGTAAGCGTAGCTTATGCTTCTGTCACGCCGCCTGCGATCCCCATGGTCTTTGCTGAAGGGGACCCGTATAAAATTGGCTTCACCATAGTAAGCTATACTATAGTACTAGTACCCAGTTTTAGCTCGCTGATACTAGGAGTATGTGTACCTCCTCAGGGAGCTGCATTCAAGACCCAGATACTAACGGCACTCCACAACGACACGTTCTACAACAGCATCATGCTCCCTTACTACCACACCCCCAAGGGGGCGGCTCTCTATCAGAACATGTTTTTCGCCGCCAATCGCTCTTTTCCCCAGTACGTGGACGAGCTGCAAGGAATGGCGAATGCCGTTGGGGTCACTTTGGAAGAGGTGAGCGTGGTAGCTAGGGACTGAAGGAAGCAAAGAATTAATATATAATGGATGCACTAAGAAATACAAATACAAGTTCTACATACAATACAAGAAGCAGACCAAACCTATATAGTCTGCCATCACTCTGGACTTGGGTTGGGAAGAACCAGTATAGCCAGTGCAGGTGCTGTAGGTCTCCACAACGATAGGGACATATACATGTTCCCAACTCTTAATTGGCACTACTGCCAGTGTACTTACTTGTAGGTCTGATATTAAATACAAGTTACATATTAATACACACTGAAATTAAAGTCCTAGCTATGAAAATGCACTACAAGCAGCACTAATGGTATTTTAATATTGTGTCATATTGTCATTAGGTAATTATAATCATAGTTACAGCAGGATAAATGAACATACATACATATCTGACAGTCAGGAGCTTCCTGGCTCTGGCAATGGTGACCATAGATGCTGGACACAATAGCTGGCTTGTGGGGAGGATAGGCTAATGGCCAGGTGGGATGCTAGCCTGTAGATGGTGTCCTAACCCAATATTATTGTACAATAATTGGGACAGTTCACGCGAAAATTTCACCACTGTTACAATTTTATAATGTTATACAAATTCCTTACGCCTGAATTGCTATAACTTCCAAACGGTTAATGTTATCAACTTACTATTTTCAACAATTCATAGAACACCATTTCTCCATTATAAAATGAATTTTGGGGTCTAACACAAGCTCTGTGCCAGTATTGCAGCGTCCGATACTCCACTGGATTCAAACCCGCCATAACTTTTGGCAAGAGTAATCAAATCACTTCATACTTGTAGCTGGCCCGGTTCTAGCAGGTTATGAAATTTAAATAACCAGTTGATTAAACCAGGGTTTAAGGTTGTTCGTTTATTTCCATTAATAAAATCAATTGTTGCACTACATTGCAAGTGGGTTTGAACATATACTCTATTCACCGTAATGGTAAGTCCATGCGCACTGTGCCTGAACTGAGACACAGTGTGCACTGACTCACCTTTAGGGTGAATAGAGAAGTTGCATTGACGTCATGCATTCTGTATTTATTTATTTTTTACATCATTCTACAATAATTATGTTGCTTTATAAGAGC
The DNA here is from genome assembly GCA_949361645.1 of Spongilla lacustris. Taxonomy (NCBI): domain Eukaryota; kingdom Metazoa; phylum Porifera; class Demospongiae; order Spongillida; family Spongillidae; genus Spongilla; species Spongilla lacustris. Next base: position 4,799,710 of record OX442428.1, read on the forward strand.
AATAGGTAATAGTTATGAATATGTACTACATGAGATGGATCCTCCCTTGCCCAGCATTATTGCAAGATGTAAGATGCATGTGACACCACATGCAACTCCTCTATAAGATATCAACCAGTTGGTTGAGATTGTTTTAAACTTTTAACAACCGGTTGAAGCATTTATTTAGCTGAAATAAAACCGATTGAAGCAGTTGTTTGATTCTTGCGATCGGTTAACCGAGCTCTGGCACAACCAGTATATAGCCTTACTCCTAGACCCCCAAGGGTGTGGATCAAGAAAGTAATGCTCTTGGATTGGCTCTTATTATTATTATTTAATATTTTTATATGATGTTCTATCAATTGTATGCATATTTGATATGGACCAGATGGTTTTGTGGAACTTTCATTTTGACTGGGAGCTGCTCTTCTGGAATGACACCCTTCCTACTCCAGCTTGCTCCGATGTCTACCTTAATCAACGACCAAGTATAGTGCGTATGCATCATGCCTCTCCCCCCCCCCCCCCCCCCTTCCAGTAGTTGCTTACTCTGTCCTCCCACACCCATCACCATCATCCATGCACATGGCAGTCACTGATGGCACACAATGAAGACAACGATCCATATTTTATGAACCTTGGCTACTTTGTCCATGCGAGGATCACTGATGCTTCAGGAGCAGTTATTGAGGAGTTCACCCACTACTGCTACCCTGGCATCCTGTGCGGGGATGCTTATGGCTTTAACAGCAATGGAGTGGTGATGACCCAAAATGCTGTGTTCCCCAGCGATGTGAACCTTGACACTTGGGCTATACGTAAGTGGAGATTACGAGAATTTAAAAATTATAGACAACATTTTTGCATTCATATAGCAGTACTTTTGTAAAAACTAAAATTAGTTCACATGTGGTTGCAATCAGTATCATTTTAAGCCAAAAATAACTCTTGCAAATGACCAAGGTACTTGTGTGGTCAATATTTGGTCTAGCTTAGCTTCTTGCATGTCTGAGACATTATAAGACCAGGACCATATATAGCCTGGGGGGATTGGGGGGATCTGTCAATCCTCCCTGTTTGGTGCTTGAGTTCTGCCCCCTCCAGTTATCGTACTTTGAAAATTTTGCATCAGGCAGCACCCTTTGCTTTTCGTATGGCGGAGTAGCAACCCTCTCTCCTCGTATTTGCCCCCCCCCCCCCCCCCCCCCCCCCCCCTTTCTTAAGTCTTATTGATTGATTCTCCCTGCCAGACTTCCTGGCTATGGGCCTGATAAGATTATATACTATTCTAATCTGAGCCATTGTACATACATGGTTTTGGATTTTGTACACAGTGCACTTACAGTGCATTTGTGAGTATGTGTACATGTATGTCTTGCACATGTAGATTGTGTTTGTATATATTTGTGTTGTTTAGCAAGGAATTTCCTAAATCGTGCCATTGTTAGCAAGACTTTGGAGATGATAATTGACACTTTGGATGTCTTCCCCTGCACGTCTGGATTTAGTATGAACTTAGGCAGACTATCAGACGCAACAGTACTCAATGTTGAAGTTAGTCCAGACGGAGTTTGGACCACACCCATCGATGGCTATGACTACCACTTCAACATGTTAGACACTTTATTCTGTGCTTAACTTTTATAATCTCTGATCTCAATACCTACAGGTACCTCCACCACAATTTCCCACAACATGCAGATGCCAGTTCCATCCATCGTCTGGCCAGGATCCAGGAGCTACCTGCGCCCTCTTGTAGCAAGGACATGCGTGGTATTCTAGGTGACGCAGCTGATCCACAGTATCCCATCTTTAGGAATGGAGCACCACCTGACAACACTGTGACCATCAGCACAGGTAACACTTTTAGTGTATTTGTGCCCCTTTATTAATGACAGTTTTATTTCAGTCCTGTATGACCTCAATCAGAAGATGATGTATGTGTTCAGAGGAAACCCTGCACAGAACGACCCAATGATGGTGTTTTCACTTATTATTTAAAATGTCATGATTTTAGCAGTGTCTAATAATTAATTCCATTTGGATTAAACGGCCTTTCGGCAGGGGCGAGACTAATCCAGTACTCTGACATCGAAGCGGTGATAAACCTGGTTGCAACCTCTGGTTGCGCAATTAAAACTCATAGTGTAGTGTAATTGCTTGTCAGTTCATCTTATATATCTTCCCTGGCTTTTGACCCCAAATGTAATGTGCAAAATAATAAAAAAGCTTGCGTTGATTTAATCAGTTGCAGAATAAATAAATTGAACCACGTGGTACTTTTCACAATCAAGGAAAATTGTGTATAAATTAACCACATACTTAACTGGTAATTGTTGTTAAAGGTTTTATATATATAACTGCAAATGAAGACATGCTGGTGAAATAAAATTCATATAATATTTAATGGTTAATTGATATGAATAAAAGTCTCAAATCCCCATTCATTACATTATCAATGTTAATAAATGTAGGGTGCGTGGTTAGTTATAAGCTGCAAATTGTATTTAATTAACTACTTCCGTTTAAAGATTACTCAAAATTGAAATCTTGATTTTTTTATTTTTGCAATGTACAGGCCATTTTGTCTTGATTTAGTGGTTTTAAATATTTAAGGAAATGTTGGAGCTTTTGGATGCCTCTAAAATGGTATGCTATTTATTGGAAGTATTCATTTAATTTTAATTTCTTTGGTATTAAATTAATATTTAGTTTGTTTACATCAAAATTTAAGCCCGCATTATTAGAGCATTTAGCAACAATAATCAGTTAATCAGCTATTTGTGGTCAATTATAAACGATTTTCCTTGATTGTGAAACATCCTGTAACTCATTTTCTGTCCTGTGATGCCTCACTCTATGAATAGATGGCACATGATTATAAGTGTTTGGTGTCCTCAGATGACACCTACTAACCTCTCATACTATCCATCCATAGAGTGTGACATCACAGGATATTCCCACTCCCGCTAATGCTCTAAAGTATGCATATGGGGGTGATGGCGTCCTTGCTTAATAAATGTGAAATATTATAGTGATATATTTACTGAGATATTATTAAAAAGAGTATCAAGGAACTCACACTGTACACAACTGATTCATCTTATTTACTGATGCCCTAATCAAAACATTACATGTACTTGTCCATAAAATGTTCAATGGCAACCACACAATCATTTCTGTTACCCTATCAAGAATTCATTACTTTCTCCCATCTCTTCATGTGAACCATTGCACGTCTTACATCCACACCAAATCCGTTGTTGGAGAGTGTATAAAGCAAGGAGCAACAACAAGTATAAAACTGGCCACAACAGTAACAGGTACTGAATGACCAAAACTACATCTGAGGGCCGCTGCTGTAAAGCAGTGACAACAAGATAATTGTACATTGTTAATGAAATGATGACCACAAGATTGGCAAAGAAAACAATGTCTATCATGTTGAGGAAGTTATTCTTGTAGGGTCTTAGTAAAGCAAAACTCAGTATAGCTAATGTACAGATAATCTGCTGCAACATGTACACCATGGTTGTAGGACTGAATGCATGGACTATCAAAAGTGAAAAACGCAAGACAAAGTAAAATCCAGAAAACCAACGCAAATCAAAGCCTTTAAAATCTCTCCTCTCTGTGCCATTTCGATAACAACCATAAAATATGCTTAGGAATTGTTCCATTTTGGAGTTTTGCAAGGCAGCACAAAGCATCACACCGGAACGCTTCAATATAACCCGAAAAATTGATGGGGTCATCAGAATTACTGGTGGAATTGCAACAAATATGCAGATCATAAACACTCCCAGAACAAAATAAGGAGTGTGCACTCTGTCTAGATAATCAATACTTCCATTGTAATATAAAACAGCTTTTAATAATGTGCCATCATCCTTGTAAAGGTATGCAGGGGAAAGCAACATCAGCGATACTGATGTAAATTTGAAATAAGACAAAAGAAAAAATGCAGCAACAGCATTGATCACTGATCCTTTGAGATTCCAAACTCTCTTAAACCGCACAAAAAAGATATGGACAGGTCTACATATGCATAGAATAAGGGGACAACCCCTGTCATACAGGGTGAGAACACAAAAGAACATTGCAACGAGACACAATGGATAAGAGGCATTAATGTACTGAAGTGATTGCATCTGCAGCAAAGATAGATCCTCACCCAAACAAACCGGTGGCACTAGAGAACTCAGAAAATTAAGGTTCCATATTTCATATATTGTAGTGAATGCAGTAATTATTTTTGGAGGAATAGATATGGTCCCTCCTGCTGTAATGTCACATGCTGTGGTAATCATTTGGGCAAAGAAAACAAATGAATTGATTGGTCCAGACGTAATGTTAACATTGAAAAGCATTAGAATAAGAAAAAATATGGTAACTGGTATGAACTGTGTTGCTATGTATAATATCACTCGAACATATAGTGTATATAAGTTGCAATTTCGGCACAACAGGTTAGCAGTTAATCCATAATTGAGTTTGCAATTTCCACATAAGATACCAGTTCTGTCAACTCTTCCACATAAATAGTTATCAAGGAGTCCTTTTGAGTCAGGAAGGAAATCATAGCTAGTATCAATTGAACTGCTAACGGTACAATATGCACAGTCACCAACAACATATTGGGAATCCACCCAACCCATCCAGTGACCTCTGAGTATTGAGGATGAAAAATTATCGCTGTTACACTTGACCACACCCTGAAATCCATTTCCACCACAAATACATTGTGTCACATTACCACCATCTTGGGGCTTTAAACCTAGTACCATACCTGGAGGACAAGGTGATAACGAAACACTCAGCTCATTGTATACCACTTTGGGATCAATGGTCTCCAAAATAAGAGTTGCAGTGGAGTTTAAAGTATTATTCCCGTAAACAATAATTGTATTGTCTGATATGTACTGTGTGTAGTTACTTATAGTAACAACAGAACTATTTTCACTGCGAATGGTCATTACTAGTGATGAGGTCACATCTCTACTATTGTCATCAAGTGCTTCAAATGGAAGAAGTGAACGTTTCCCAGGTACTAAACAGAAAGAATTTGAGCCATTATTACTATCATTATTGTTTAATTTAGGAACAAATTGCAAAGGTGCAGTGATGATTTCATTATTGCCATCATCATAATGCCAATTACTCCAATTAAAAACTGAATTTAAATTACTGTCTACGGAACTTCCAAATGCACCTCCCCAAACACAAGTTACAATGGTCGTTGCATAAATGGCATTGGGAGTATTGTTACGGAAATAGAAGTGCGATTTCCATTCAGCTGGAGTTGATGATAAATTGCTATAACGTATAAAGCAGTTTCTTGATGACAGCAAATCATGCTCACCCACAATCTCTCCATAAATGGCACCACCTTTGAGAGCGGCTGAATTATTGACAAATACGAGCACACTGTGGTATGATGTGACAATGAAAGCATTGCCCAGGAGGACCATAGCACCCCCTATTCGACCCTTATTTTCTCTGAATATTGTAGATGAGTTAATATCAAAATGCATGTAAGATCCAACACCTGCAACAGCTGAGTGGCTATTATTACAAAAGGTTGTTTCTCCAGTAAATCGGATGGGAATATTGTCACTGTACAAAGCCCCAATCCCTACATACTGATTTGATTGCTGATAATAATAATTGTTGTAAAATATAGAATTATTGAAGAGAGGGATAATTGAAGAGCCAGTAATTACAGGATGCCACAGAGCCAGATCAATTGCTGAACCAAGTCGACCAGAATTAGCAAACCAGCTGCAATTATGGAATTCAAGTGAATTGGTTGCATTAACAGAAGGTTCACGAGGGGCATAAAATGAAAGGCCACCCCCATAGTATGCACCGTTCCTATTGAATGTAGTGTGACTAAATGTAAAGCTGTTATTAATACAATATGTATGTTCAAAGAATACCAACCCAAGTCGAACACCACCTCCACCTGTGCCATTGGCATTTTTGATATCTGTATTTCTATTAAGACAACTGTTTTGCAGGAAAAAGCTATGGTCCACAATAAAAGCGTTGTTGGAACTGAAGTCATGGTGCTCAGCCAAGAGCCCACCTCCCCATAATGCCACATTATTGGTGAAGTTGCAGTGGCTGACGTAAATAGTGTTGTGATGTGAGCATCCTTTAAAGAAAATGGACAAGCCCCCTCCTCTTCCAAATGCTAAGTGATTACTTTTCTGGGGCAGAATGAATACACCATTTGCATCATCTGAGGAATATGCAGCATTGTTGTCAAAGGTACAACAATATATTTGGTAAAATGCAAATGCAGTGAACTCTTGAGGTACCACATTAGCACTTGTAAGGCAGCTTGTATCACCTGGTATACAGTAGGGAAACTCTATGTATAATCCACCTCCACTCGCTATTGCATTATTGGAAAGAAAGGCACAGAACTGAATTGTAACAACTCCCACAGTTGCATACATAACAACTCCAGTGCCTGTGCTATTTGCAATGGTCACATTAGTGAGGGTTACATTCTTACAAAACAGAAAATACAATGTTACATTGAAGTCATGAAAAGAGAAGGCATCAGATGAAAAGTTTTTGCTGGTACTGTTACGTAATGCACCACAACCACTGATTGTCACATTAGTAATACTTATCTGACTACAATTGAAAAATCCCATTCCACCAGCGCCATCTCCACATGTAATAAATACATTATGGCTCATACCAATGATTGCAAGGTCAGTGATACCATAGAAGTCTGCTATTGAGGAATTCTGCAACAGACTATAGGTTCCATCATATATATGAAGTATGGTGGAATTTTTCCCCTGTGCACCCAATAATGCAAACATAAGCGACTTGCAAGGCTGTGAGCAATCATCACTTTCATTCAAGCAAGACTTAATGTCTATCCCTGTTTTGCTATCAAGACAAATGGTAGCTGTTTCAACCTGCCTAAAAAATATGTGCGCAAACAGGAGTTGTATTAGCAGAAGCGTGACATTAATGTTCTTCCACACCACTGATGAAGGCATCTAATGAAAAAAATTACAAATAATTTCAGTGTTCAGTGCCAAAAACTGATTCACTATTTTCAAAATAACCAACATTTTTAATACAATTTGGCAAAACATGTACAATTCAGCAGCCACAAACTGTCTGATTCAAACATCAAAACAATTGTAATCAATTGGTCACAAAAAGTCGCTTTCTAGTACTTTCAAAAACACAGCACCCACCTCCCAAAAAAGGAAGAAAAAAACTTCTACATGTGATCTCAGTAGCAACATACATGTATCTATATTTGCTGCATAGAAATATAGAAATTACTTATCTGAGATACAATGATGAAATAAGCGATAATTTAACAAATGTTATTAAGGAAAAGCAGGTAGTAGTGAAGTTATATTGTCGAAGTTCCAACCCCATAAACTTCTGCGTACCATCAGCAGCAAAAGACAATTTGCCAGTTGTTAATTACCATTCAGTTATATCATTTGGCATTATACTATTGGTAGTGGACAGCATTAATATTGATATCTGGAATACGCTGACCAGAGTAATACATTTAGCGACAACAATGTTATGAAACTGCTACAATGCATACAATGGTCTGACAACTCTTGAGCAATGTAACTTCATTACTGTAACTGCCACATGATTTAGTTAGGCATTAAATTATCATTCATTTTGTGTTTGCTATGTTATGCCATTTTGTGTTTGCTGTGTTATGTCTCTGCAAGGCATTTTTATCTTGCCAATAGGGGTGATTAGGGACACAGGGTGATCATATAAAAGGGACACAGAGGTGATTAAGGGTGGCAGAATATGCACACCGAAACAGCAGATACATTTTCGAGCACCATTAAAGAGACAGTATAATGGAGATAGCATAATGCGGACCAGTGCGTACGACTTGTGCCTACACTGAGCATGTAGAATGATGTGATGGATTAATTTGGTATGTTTGACCTCCTATTAGGGCAATAGGATTAATTAAATTCATATTTAGGATCGGCTTGTTAGGGGTGCATACGCCGCTTCTGCCCCCCCCCACGTTTGCTTGGCCTCTGCTTTTGGTAGAGGCTGGCTACTACAGTATCCTTATGAAATTATTATCATCTGTATACATCACTTGCAGACAGCGTTGAACCCTATAATGGCAGAATGCGTACATGTTTTGGGCACAGCTGTAGAGGGGTTGCACAGCCTACGTCACGTCGCAATGTCATGCTACAATTTATATTGCAACTTTTTTATATTGGGGGCAAGTGAGTATGGCACATCAATGGAATGGAGCGTATTCTCAGAGTTTATCAGCGGTCGCCCGAGCCAGATATGAAATTGATTCTAAAGTGTTGCAAGCAGGTTTAGGCATTGACCCTTACTCAATCGGTTCCAACTCCTGCTGTTCTTTACTTTGCTAGAAATTGGCAGATGGTACAGGAAAGAACCTTACTTACCTTGGCGGGTGGTAGGAAAGAACTTCACATGTCTGATCGCTTCAAGCACTCGACAACACAGCAAGTTTTACTCAATAGACGTGCTATACTATCCTTACGCTTTGCCCCCAATATAATAAATTCTACATATACGTCACATTACATCACCATGGATACTTTAGGGATCACAAGATCCATGCAACCCACTACAGCTATTTTTATTATAATATTTAATTGCATTAGGTGTTCTCGAAGAAAAAAGGTACATAACAACTTAATAGTAATTTAATAATATATGCATGAAGCATCTATTATAGCCAAACAAACCGAAGCTGATCGTGCATGACAGTGAACAGGATATACAGTGGCAACAAAGAGGGATGTACCCAAACGTTACTAATCTTCAGTTCAGTTCACTGAGCCCTTTGTATTAGCTCTCTACAGCCTGGCTGAACATTGCATCTATGGTTGTACAAAAGGTACTTTGCGGGTCCACTCATGAAAGCAGCCAGAATATTGAGAGGTCCCAACACAATGTCGACTGAAGGCTGTTGGTCTGTTTATAAGAATTTAGGAACAAATGGGCAAGAAGATGTGAAGCAGGACGTGTTTGTAGTGCATGACCTGCAGATGCCTTTCATGAAGCAATGGGGGTAATTAGTAAAGTTGATTAGCTGACTGATTGGGTAGTGGTTCCAAAAAGCAATGGCCAGGTTCACATCTGTGTTGACATTACTAAGCTGAATAAAGGTGTCTGTATAGAGTAAGGTATTTGCTTCCTAATGTGTTTTCATATTTAACTCTGGGGTTCTGGATAGGAGGCAGCAATATTGACAACATTCATTATCCCATTTGTTTCAATCATCTGTCATTTGGTATCACATCAGCTCCAGAGTATTTCCAGAAATGGATGTCAACCAATCTTGCAGATTGGAATGAGTTGTGTGCCTAATAGATTAATGCTTGGAAGGTCACAAGGGGAACATGACACATCAGCACAAATCAATCTATTCATTACTTTTGGGTACTTAGCAAACTCATGTGAGGTTTACCTCACCTCTCTAATTTCATTCACTGTCTACATGCTGAACTGACTATACATGTGATGTAAGATATATATGGATAATTGTGTTCAGTGTGCTGTATAAGGAGAGCAGAGCCACTCATAACAACACCACTATCTGGTCTTCCTTGGCAGAAAGGTGGAGTAGAAGTATATCTATATACTGGCTGCTAAGCTTCCTACAACTACAGCTGATGATGTAAGCCTAATTATCTCACTGGTGTACAAAATGGTATCGGGTCAATCCAACTATTGTGAGCAGGAGTTGTGACTCATGTCTTCAGATTTTGCTCCAACTTCTCATATATATGTTGGTCTTGATATGAGTTTAGCTTGTGTGGTCCCAAATCTGGAAGGGTGTGCACCCCTGTTGACCAGAAGTCAATGTGAAGTAGACCGTAGGGTGTGATGTGTGTAACTAACATTTCATTGCTAGCAACATGCTTTAAAATTACGTGAAAACATTTTTTACTTATGAAATAAGTTACAGAGGGTAGTACAATGTATAAAGTGTCATAAGAAAGAATCATAACAAAAAAAAAGTTTGGAATATCGCCTGCTGGCGCTTATTGGTTAAGGGAGTGGAAAGTCAAAAGTTGCAATTGAAGAAAAATTCTTCTGCTCTGGAAGCCACTGAGTGACATACTTATTTCTGATGTTGATTCTGATTATTTGATGAGCAAGGATGGTTGCACTCAAGCAAAACTGATTGGTGACAATGGCAGTTAGAGTGCAGCATGCTGCAAAACAATTTATTATTGTTTACAATATGAAGTACCTGTTACAGCAGCATGTTCATCAAGCTGTGGTCAGAGAAATATCTGGTATTTCATTAGACATTATGCCACGTAAATCTACAGTTGCTATGATGGCATATGACCTAGGAGTAATTAGTGACCTTCAAGTAGCAGAAATAATGTACATGCAAGTTTATCTTGGGATTCAACTTCAGTAGATGGACCAATGAAATTCAAGTAAGTACAACAAATTCAAGTAAGTACAACAAATCATTCTCCTGTTTCATATACATGTATGTTTTGCCAGGAGGAACAAAATGAGGACTATATTGTACATATAATGCATTGCATTAATGATGTCATTTTAAGTTATGCAGGTTACAGAACTAGATGTGATGCATGTAAAATGCAGTATCATCAAACATCTGAACAAAGTACTGACAAGAGCTGCCTCAATGAGTGGCGACTTGACAAGATCCATCCCTCTAGTAGTCTAGTAGTTGATGAATCATTTGGGCGGGTCAGCCAGACGCCAGATGATATGCCTGATGCTCTTCCACATACATGTACGCAGAAAATCATTCACAAACCGAAAGGTGTTGGTACACAGTTCAAGGACCTAGCTGATGGTGTTACTGGAGATCCAGGAAAAGAAGGCTGATATGGCAGACAAGGACTGGCCTGGTCTCTTCCCGCTGGTACAGCATGGTTGCTTCGGCCCTGTGAGCAATACTTTGGGAGCCATCGGATCATCAGAGCTGACTAGGCATTCACCAGCACAACAGCTGCAGTTGAATTAGGGAAGAGAGGCTTGTTTCTACAAGGTATAGTGAAGGGTTCAACAAAGGAGTATCCTGCCAAATACCTTGATACATCTCAGTATGAAAAGGGTGACCACCATGTTGTAACGTCAACTATTGATGGAATCCCGATGCTAGCTCTTGGCTGGCAAGACAGGACACTGAAGAAATTACTGGCAATGTGTGGAGCAACGGTTGAAGGCCATCCTCACAAGAAAAAATGACTGTGTTTACAGAAGACGGTACATCATCAGAGGCATTATTCAAAATTGTGAAAAGGCCCAAGCTTGTTGAGGAGTATTTTGATATGTGCCAGTAAGATTGACATCCACAACCATCTTCGGCAGCCTTGGAGGAAGCCTAGGGTACGAAGATGTAGCATCATTGTGTATTTTCAACCAATTTGGGAATTGTCGAGGTTGACACTTTTTTTTTTATCGAGCCATTCATGCTGATAGTCAGCCACCGAAAAGCTGGCACTGGCTCTTATTCACAACAGCTTTGGTGTTTCAATTTCACCAGTAACACAATCAATAGGGAACAAAGCAGTAGCTCACTAGCTATACAGTACTCATCACTTCATGCCTCTCGCCACACTGGAGCACTACCAGTCAAAGCAGGGGTTGTGCAGTTGCAGACCAAGGATGGCGTGGAGTATGATGGAGTACTGGAACCGTCTAAGAAGTTCACTGAACATTATCAGTTGCTATTTGCCCATTCTGTTGTTCATTGCTCTGGTAATAACACATTGTGTCTGCAAAGGGCATAGAGGCTGACCCTGAAAAAATAGCAGTTGTTATGCAATGGCCAGTACCTAAAGGCCAGAAGGATTTAAAGCACTTCCTAGGCTTTATGTCATACTACGGACGTTTTGTCCCTAATTTTACCAGTATTGCGGCTCCCCTAAACAAGTTGACTGAAAATGTTGAACGGGTTTGGTACCCACATTTAAAAACTTAACAGTCGCTCACAAATCCGCCAATTCTTATCTTTCCACATGCTGATTGCACATTTCTTCTTGACGCAGATGCATGTGCAACTGGTGTACGAAGAGTGCTCTCCCAGTATGTGGATGGTAAGGAGCATGTGGTGGCATATACTAGTCATGCATTGTCAAAGGTGGAGAGCCAGTATTGTGTGACATGTCACGCAAAAATTATAACGGGCAAAAATTGTACTGGCCGGTACACATTTCGCAACCAAAATTGTACCGCCCGGTATAATTTTGGTTGCAAAAAGTGTACCGGCCTTGCCAAAAGTGTAAGTGAGAAAGTACCGTTAGCTTTAACCAGCTAGAAGTATATTGTCGGTTAGACCTGGCGATGAGATATTTGATATCCTGGCTCAGTTGCATACCTATTCAGTTGTGCTATCATTGTGAAAAAGAAAATCGACACCTTCGTAGCCTCATACATCTCTGATGCCACAAGGGAAGCTAGAGCTGTAGCCACAGCTGCTGAAGCTAGAAAGGGGGAGAAATATGCTCTGCTGTCCAAATCCCACCGGGTCAATTGCAATTGAGACCTAAGGTGCCCTTGGCCCTGATGCTCTCAGTTCGCTCACTGATATCAGCAGGCGTCAGCAGAGCATCGCACACGATCACCAGTCCCTCTCATTCCTTCTTCATAGTGTCCATTGCGCTACAGCAGCCTCTGTATTGGGCACCACAAGTAGCATGTAATTTATATAGTGTAACCCTGTGTATCCAGTATTTTTTTATATATAGTGTAACAGGCCCTGTGTAATTGTTTATACATTACACACTCTTCAACCACGTGACATAACTGATCGTTTAGCTTGATGTAAGATTGTTTTGTTTTTTTAATAAAGAAAAAGTGCATCTTAAATCATGTACAAAATATACTACCCGTACAAAACGGATGCAGCATTCCCCCTCTGAATGGCAACAGAAAACTTCTGCAGGAGTTATGTGAATGCCAGAGAGCTTTTGTCACCAGTGGTGTTTGCAATGCGGTGACCCAAGTCCGTCAAAAAAAGAGGACCACATGCAGACTCCAGAAGTTTCGAAGGCAAACGGAGTGAAGGAATGGTACGCATGGGATGTGATGTACATGTAATTGCAGTGGTGTTTGCAATGCGGTGACCCAAGTCCGTCAAAAAAAGAGGACCACATGCAGACTCCAGAAGTTTCGAAGGCAAACGGAGTGAAGGAATGGTACGCATGGGAGGTGATGTACATGTAATTGTTCTTCTTGATTTTGGACTGCTCCGCCTGGTTCGCTGCTGCACACACTTCAGAGGCTGTGATGGACAGATGGGAGGTGCATGGAAAAAGTGTCTACGCAGGTTGCATCCCTAACCAATAATCTGCCATTTGACCAATGGTGATTCCATCGGGTCGCTTACCAACTGCTCCATCGATACCAGTGGGCTATTAAAGTATCAGCAATAGGACCCTGATTTAATCAGAGCTTCTGAAATGACTACACAACACACATAGCCAACCACTGCGCCACATTCTAGTAGCCGCACACTGCAAAGCCTATGGGCACAGAGGGAGCATCTGGTGGTTTCAAATAATCTGCATGTTTGCAGCTTGTGCTTCCTCGTGTCTTGGTTTCACAGCGCTACTGCTGGTCATTTGGGAGTGCAAAAGACCCTTGATAAGATTCAAAGACATTTCTACTGGGTGGGACAGCACCAGGATGTGGAGGATTGGTGTTGTCGCTGTGAGGCATGTGCAGCAAGGAAACCATCAGTGCCTAGTAGTGTTGCTCCTATGCAGCCGTCAACCAGTGGGGCACCTTCTCAGCATATTGCAATGGACATTGTTGGTCCTTTTCCGCGGACAGATTAAAGGTAGTGCATACATCTTAGTCATTGGGGACTACTTCACTAACTGGGTGGAGGCATACCCCATGCACGATATGGAAGCTGCATCAGTTGCTGTGTGCTTGTATGACTTCATTTGCAGATATATGGAGCTCCAGATTTTTTGTACACTTATCAAGACAAGAACTTTGAATCAACTTTGATATATGATTTGTGCAAATCGTTAGACTTTGTTAATTTAACACACAAAAACATGGTCAACATGCAAGGGCTACCCACCTTCCTAGTGACTTTTTGTGCCTTGTCCCTCTACGTTCCTTTACTTTGAACTCTATAAAATGCATTAAGATACAATGGAACAAGCTGGTGATACATCTACCAACCAGTATGCCCACTCTGTGTTGTGTTCGGCTTCAGATTGCCACTTCAGGTCTACATGCGCTAAAGGAGTTAAAATCCATCTCCGTAAAACACATCTTTGGTCAAAATCAGATGTAGATGCTGTAGAACTTTGAATGTTGTTAGCTTGGTGATATATACATGTATGTTCTCTAACTATGTCTAGCCTCTTCCTCCAAACATGTTATACTTGTATAATACGATGGCATATTATCATTATTATGTATGTAGGTATGTAACAGTACATGTATACATACAGTTGTGATGGACATTATGTTCTTATGTATGTATGCATGTAAGTATCAATGCATGCAGTGATGTAAGCTTCCATTCTATATTGCTTGGCACGGCTGTGCATTATCAGATGACATGACATGTACCTCCACATTGTGGCACATGTCATTAAGTTGAACTTGAGGATGTCAAAATCCAGCTATGCTTATGTCTTTTTCTTATGCTGCATGGAGTTGACTGTGATGCTTCTGTACTTCAATGCAATGCTGTGGAGTCTGATGATGGGCAGCAGTGGTGGATCCAGGAATTGGGAGGGGGGGGGGTGCACCGGTGAGGGTGTGGCAAGGGGTGGGGTGAAGTAGTGGGCGGGCTGTCCCGGGGAGGGTGCAGGTGGGTGCCCTTCCCACCCAGCTAGGGAGTGTGGGGGAGCGCTGTAAGCTCCCCCACCGGGGTGTGGAGCTCTGCCCCAGAACCCAACGCTTTTTGCATAGAAAACCTCTCCAAAAGTACATAAAAACTGCACTAAAAATGTAATTACAGATCAAGGCTGGGGAGCGACAGATCAAGAGCTCAGCCTCTATATGTTTAATGCGCCAATGCATCGCTGTTGATAGCACATGTACTGAACTCAGCGTTTATTCATTTAGAAAAAACCTTTTTCATATGGTCACATGACGCGTGGGAGTTAATTGCTTTATTTCCCTCCACAGAAATATATGGGCTTATGCTCGGCTTTTGGTACTTTTCGATATGCTCTCTAGATGAGGGAAAATTAAATAACATACGCTAAACGGCCGGCTAATGTAACATACCTTTTGCCCGTACTTCTATTGTAGAGCCGAATGCTACTAAGTCACGCGTTAAAAGCTCCAGATGCAATCATATTCATACTTGGCATGTATCATTATGTATGTAGGCGTACGTATAGGCCATTTCTGCCATAAGCTTAGCTATATCTCTGCGCTGCGTTTGCATATGTTCGCGTACACATAGTCGTACATGTACGTGCATACATAGGGGCGGGACCTTCGGGGGGGGGGGGGGGGGGGGGGGGGGGGGGGGGGGGCACGGGCCCGTTGTGCCCCCCCCCCCCCCCCCCCCCCCCCCCCCCCCCCCCCCCGGATCCGCTACTGGGCAGTGTTATTTTGTTCAGCTTAAGCAACAGAGGACAGATTTCAGTGAAGTGAGTTTGTATGGTGCAATATTAGTTCCCAGTTAATGTTCTGCCCTCTAGTTGGATGTAAGACCAGTGGTGATCCAAGCCACTTTGTATTATCCAGCATATGGATGAGGTCACACAAGGCCTACAGTTGAATGGATTTCTCTGTCCTTTATTCACAATATAACAAATGTTCTGAGATTTGTTGTCTCCACTGAAGTCTCATCAGTGTGGACAGTCTTGTGCATGGGTTTTCACAATTGAACATAAACCAATCAGCCAGAATAAATGTATTTACAATCATAACTGAGCCATGGTATGAGCTCTGGGAAATATGCAGCACATTCGTACAATACTGCCTGTCTGGAGACAACATTGAAAGCATTAAAAATTACTTATCTGTCTCATGTTCATCAAAATTTGCCAATGTCACGTGCACGGAAAATCTGAGCTCGCGTGCCCAGAAATCAGGGATTTACCGCCTAATTTGCAACAGGGGGTGGGTTTCGGTATATATATAAATATAGGGGGTGGGCAAAAATAAAAGTCTTCCCTCTGCACCAAATGGCATGCCATGTAGTTTTATTCTGACATGGCATGTGCAAACCAGGGGGTGGGTTAGTCAAATTAGGGACAAACCAGGGGGTGGGAGCCATAAATCCCTGGAAATGTCTATGAGGACATAGAAAGCCAAGTTGACGGAAGCCTAAGTACACAGAGAGCTATTCGCCAGGAAAAAATTACTGTAAGTTCTTTTGGAATCATTCTGTTTTTTACATACCAGTACGCAAGGATCAAATACTGTTTACTAGAGCATCCAAAATGGGTATAAAGCGGTACTAGGTAAGCGTCCTATGTTAAACCTGTATCTTAGGGTTTACATGTGTGCATTTCAGCTAAACAGATATAAGCCTGTTGCTGGTTTACCATGACTAGGCCTACCGCGATCGTAAGTTACTTACGCACATGTCTTGCTAAATGGTAGCAACGCCATCACCAGTTGTAAGTTACATATGCCAGTTGTTTATTTCAGCTCTATAGCACCAAGATCACCTCGAGCGTAAGTTACATAAGTACATGTCTTGTTCAAGACCATCTGGAGTTGTAAGTTACGTATGTTAACTGCTGTTGGTTTTTGTAGGGATTGAAATGGACTTCATTTAGACAGTAAGTTTATATATATATATAAAATTATATGTATATAAACTTATCTATTCTTTCACTATGTAGCTATACGTTAAAACGGAGACATTCACTGGTTAAAACGCCAGAAACAGGCGTCTTCCACACATAAGTAAAGCAAAATGTGTCGTTTTATAACTTCATTCCTAATTTTACAGTGGCAAATAATGGCAATCATCATATCATCAAACCTGGTGTTGTGCTCCCGAACATGCAGCAGTAATAGTGATGTATGGACGTATTTGGAATGTTGTTTTTCAATGAAGCTTTTGACAACAAATGATAACTACTGTAGCAATAAATTTAATGCTATATCATCGAGGCCACGTTTGAATGGCTTTACCAGTCCTGGTACCTGGGTGTTTCAGGTTGGTTCAGGCCTGATATTGTTCCCTGGTCCAGGGTATTGCCCGCCCAGGTCAAAAAAACCATTAGGGTCGGAACAGGTTGTTCACAACCCTGGAACAGGTTGAAAATATGGTTGTGTAGTATCATAGATATTAAAGTAAGGGGATTGGAAACGCATCACGTGAGCGCAGGATTGTACATGTACACTCCTTGACACAGTTATTCCCTTAAACCAATGAAGACTTGAAAACTGCTGCTACTCTGTGATTTGTTTTCGTCCTAAAACGTCATATTACATCTTCCTACGTGTCTGTAAGCATTTCTTTAACTGGCACGGCTCTTTGCTCTTATTGTTTGCTTGCTGAACGCCATTTTCTAGTACCTTACGCGACTCGGTTACGGTCTGTACCTTTTATTTTTGACCAGTTCATCCCAGCGCGATTCTGTTACTACTACGTCGTTGTTAGGTCATATCTGTACGCCTTTCCTTAATTTTGTGTACGGAGGACTGTTCTTTTGTTCGCAACATCTTTTTCTACGATTCTACAGGTGCTGGCGCGCTAAACGTTGCATATTATAGATGTGCACAGTGTGCTACGTGCCTATTGGCTGTCATTTTCCCATTAACCGTATCGCCTTAGGAGAGGTAACGAAGCTAAAGAGAGAAGCATTTATCGATTTTTGATTATTTTTTAAGCAATGGGTATAAGACATTACGAGTGTGTAGAAGAAAGTATGACTGGAAAACAAAGGCTTTGGGTACCAGGCTTTGCTTGTCCATATACCACTCGCAAAGATGTGAACCTGTGATCCTGACGTCTCGGTCCCTATCTAATACTATAATTTCCAACGTCCGTACGTCCGCGTAACCACCTATTTATAAACTCCGCCTAGCGTCTACAATTGTGGGTTTGAACATAACTAGCAACGCTTACCTAGCAACCAATAGAAACGACCACTCCCACACAAAAGTATATAGCAACGACCAATGGCAATTGACCGGTGTTCATTCTTATCGTACAGACCGGAAGTAGTACTATTATTGCGTGCGCGGGCTATTAAATAGGTTGCGTAGTAACCGTGTATTACAACAGGTGGTAGATTACTGTATGTAAAAAAAACAAAACAAAAAAAAAAAAACATTCTGCACTTCTTATAGAACCACTTCCGTGATTTTTCACGGGGTAACGCACCTTATCGACCAATGGCAATTGACCGCTGTTCATATTTATCGTTACAGACTGGAAGTATTTCATTGCGCGCGCTATTTAATAGGTTGCATAGTAACCGTATATTACAATAGGTGTATGTAAAAAAACATTGACTTCTATACAATCAGCTCCGTGATTTTTCACGGGCTAAGTCTAGTAGTCCATAAAACAGCTGCTGCGTACAATGTACGTGACTAATTAGATTCATTGATCCGTTTCCAATCCCCTTACTTTGGTAGTATGCTATGGTAGCGGTGATGTAATCCATCCGCAGCTGCGGTTTGAGGGTATACAATACGGCTTTGTTGAGCCAAATGTAGTGGGCGAGCCCCATACCAGATGGCAAAACCGCACTAGCCTTGTGACCACGAAAAATGCCTATACAAAGTAAAAGTCGCAAGTCGAATTTAGGTAGGAAAAACCCTGAAAACCGTTGAAGAATGTGGGGTAAAGAATTGCACGCTGCCACACACTCGCACGCACACACACACACACACACACACACACACACGCACGCACGCACGCACGCACACACACACACACGCACGCACGCACACACACACACACACACACACACACACACACACACACACACACACACACACACACACACACACACACACACACACACACACATTCAGCCAAAACAATGAGTTATTCGAACTTATAAATCTGCCATACACTCAAATATGGCATATACTTCCTGTTACGCGCAAAATCCACGAGCTCAGTTTAATCGGGGACTTACAGGTGAGTTTTAGCTGTAAACTGGAACAGAAATACAACTCTCTCCGGAGTTATTGGAGTGGATCATATCACGTGCCAGTAATGTTCACTACAAGTACATGTACGTGTGTTACTTGTGGTTGCGGCCTGCCGGTAATTTCTTTTTATACATAATTACATCCATTTAATTCACAAAATCACTAGTAATGATTAAATACTTTACAGAATATATACCATTAAATAACCTACTAATGTCAAGCTACGTATACAAAATCAACTAGGTTGAAAGATGTTGTGATCATTGCTCTGGCAATTGGTCTAGACAGAGCCAGGTTCAGTCGTCTGTACAGCTCGAAAATTATATCTTTGACTTGCTGCTTGAAGTGTGAACAGCCAGTCGTGTGGCAAGAAGTGTGAAACACATCTGGGCTTCTCTGCCCCATGCACCATATGATTCCACAGTAAGAGGTACGCAGGACCATCCCAAATTGGTACACCTCTTACCATTGGCTGTGTGCTTTCTCACCTCAGCAGCCTGAGCTGCTGCACCAGCTGTCATACACGCTTCTTTTAAAATGTTTGCATTGAGCGGTGAAACGACAGTCATAATTACATGTATTTTTGGACACTATATAGACAGCTATTTTTATATAGGATGCTTCTGCTCGCAATATGAACAAAGTTGCGCCGGCTAGCTTGCGAGTTGCGACCCTATGACTATGTATCAATGGGTATATATGCAACAAGCAATTTGCCTCCAAATATAAAAAGGAATGTATCAGGACCTACGTTAGTAGGTCCTATGTAGGATTTGAAGTGTCATGAATAAGATTAGCAAAACACCAGATTCCACTATTGCCGTTGCACCGTAGAATCAGTTGGACTTTAGCGAGCGTATTTGGATACAGCCGTCGATTACCTACAATGCAGTAAAACTGCCGACGCTTAGAAAGCTCGGGCAACAGAGATAACGCTCTCTCGTTCCCACACTCGAACCTAAAAAAAGTTTCTCCTATTTTTTCCGGATCTGATAAGATAAGATTAGGTCGGATAAGAGGTTTATTGCATTGTATCTTCCTCGCGATTGAAGAGTAATGTTAGCCATTTTGAAAAGGAACTGTAGGAGACAATTTAGAAACTTTCTGCCGAATTTGTTTGGTACTATTGCTTTCCGATTTTTCGTTATACTGAACACAATTTCGATCTTTAGCAGACTTAGTTTTGTTAGCAATAGCCCACAACAGATTTTATCAGCTGGAAACCATAAAAGGGAGACCCTGCATCAGCTTGTGGTTGAAGAAGTTATAGTCACGTTTCTCAGGTGTGCCTGCTGTCACGTCGATCGATCGCGAAGAGAAAAGAATCGTGCAAAGACGATTGCCAGTGAATTGATGACAGTCGTGCTGAGAGGCGCTTTGTGGAAGCAGAGATAGTAGGTGGAAGCACGTGAAAAATAAAGAACAATTGCGCTACAACGCCGATTCCGAGAGTAAGAAGGATCGATAGCATGCGCGAAGGATAACGTGAAGGTGGGGAACGACCCGACACTCTATGCAACTGGCCGTGGTTAGCTGTTGTGTATCCAGTTCTCCGTATACTTGGTTGTAGCTCGTAGCCGCTACACTGTCATACATTAGGCTATATTTGGTTGGCCATGGATGACGTGTATAGGTGAGCCACCTAGCGACGAGATAATGTTCCCCCCCCCACCCACCCCCTGTCCCCCTTCTCTCTCATGTAAGCTCAGTACGCTATGCAAGCTCTCACAGATCAATGGCCTGCTGGTAGGACCCATTTATAAGTGAGTTCTGTTCAATGGTAATAAATGCTCCTAATATCCTTCACAAATGCGTGTCCTCTGGAGGTCCCCACCAGAGCAAATCAGGCGCTGCTCATTCAGGCTGCACTGGTAACTCCATAACCCCAAGTTTTACTGATTGTCATCCGGGCGGTTTTTAATTATTTTACAACCAAACTAGATACTTGTACCCTGATGACCAAAAGTGCCCCAGGAACCCAGGGAAAGATGCCTATGGGCATATAAGCTTAATAGAAAGTTGCCTTGATCATTTTAGTATCTTCTGAAATAGTTATAACTAACCTTCCTATCTTCAGTTCAGAGCAAAAAGAAGAATAGTGATGAAAAATCATTATAAAGAAAGCAATTTCCCATACATCTCTATGGGAATGTACTCATTCTTATGAGGAACCCAGTGGAAGGGGCTAAAAATTACACCAATCATGTAGAGTGATAGGTGTTTATGCTATCTATCATTTCAATCCATTATAACTTTACTAGCGGCTTTCTCTGATATATGGCATACAAAAATAAACCTTATCCCATACATTTCTATGGACGCGTGCGCGGGAAATGTGACGGACGTTTGCAAAATTGGCCAGGAATTGCTAATGAGCGTCCGAAATTTCTCGCAATGTTCTCTTCTCCCCTCTCCTCCCTTCCCATCTCCTCCCTTCCCCTTTTTCAAGAATCACTTCCTTCTCCACCGATTTGCCCCAACACAGCTGGCATGGATACAAGGGATATAGTTTGGCCATGATGATGGTAGACATTTCTGTGCTGTACTCAGTGGTGGTCCTTTTGCCCACCACGTATGAAAATGGCAAGCAATCTGGTAAGCATCTTTGGTGTGAATGGCAAATTGCTTTAATCATACAAGAACAGGCATTTATAATGTCCTCCATAGAAGACTGACCCACTGATGTGGATCCTGATGACCGTGCTGACACAGGCAAGGTTAATGTTAGCATGATTGGTTGGCTACATGTAGACAAGGTGGACATCAAATATGCTAATAGTGACAGTTGCTCAGACAAGGTAAGTGGCTATGACAAGTTGTCACCATATGTAATGTCCAGAAATTGGAGTGTAAGTTACAGCTGAAGACATTGCGACAGTTATGGAGCTGTCGAAACTATATTGGCAGTGGTCATAAAGTTACTAAATTGCAAGAAATGAACAAGAAAATGAAAATCAAAATTATTTAATCCACCCAGCTCCGCAACACACACTCGTGGAGCTACCCCACAAGAGTCACTGTGATACAACCGCTCAATTCCACTTGATGATAAAACGATCCTAACCACCCACCAGCATAGGAAAAAGTGCCACTCGCACTCGCACATCCCAGGTGACAGCTCCTCATCATGGTCCTCTTCAAGCAGGCATCACAGCCGATTCCACCACCATCATCGCCAAAAACACCGCAAGTATTCGAGCTCGAGCACTATGTTCAGCACCACCAACAGCAGCAATAGCAGCGACCAGGCAGACGCTCCCTTCGTCTTGTGTAGTGCTACTCCTCCCAAGCACTTGGTCCATCACATCAAGCATGTAAGTTTATCAAATTTCATAAATTACTATCATGCATGATGTTTGGAGGGTGCGAGAGGCAAGGTACTACTAGCAAGGAGCAACGCCCTACTAGGAGGCAAGTGCACAACCTGGCTTCATGGCTAGAGGCCTGGAACATATTCCTGGCAGTGCATTGTCCAGTCCCACCCCTGGGAGGCTCTCCAACTGGTAAAGTACCAAGCCATAATGTGCCATCTCTTCTCAGCATACCCAGTAGCAGCCTGTCTCAAGTACGACACTTTGTTCACGCAGCCAGAGACAAGTCCAAGCTGACTGCCTCCAGGAGGACATCTTGGCGTGTTGCACAACCAGGCAGCCCTTTTGCTCTGCCAAATACCAGCCAGGTCAGACCAGCACAGGACTCACCCACCGGTTGGTCTCACCAACCGGTAGATGCACCCATACCAACACTGGGCAGGAGATCTGCCGAAAATTCAACTTTGACAAGTGTACCAAGGAACCCCATTGCTCCTTCATGCACACCTGTTAGGTTGCTGGCTGTGGGGGAGACCATGCAGCCAAGTCCTGCACCCCGGTGAGGATCACAACATCTGCACACCTCTACGCCACTCTAGCTTTGAGCGTGTTAGCTAACCATCCAGACAAGGCCTGGGTTTCCTGGCTGCTAGATGGTATAACTAATGGTGTCCCAATAGGTTACAATGGTACTCCCCAATTCCCTAATATAGCACATAACCTTGTATCAGCCCTACAGCATCCTGGCATACTTGAAAAGGAGCTCAGTCAAGAGATCAAAGCAGAACAAGTTCGTGGGCCATTTTTCGGGCCACCATTGCCGAATTTTTTAGGATCTCTGGCCTAGGTTTTGTCCTTATTAAGAATGGGAAGTGGAGAGTTATTCTCCAACTGTCAGCCCCAGCAGGTGTGAGTATAAATGACTCCATCTCCAGGAAGTAATACACTCTTCCCATCGATTTCGCAGTGAAGCTCCTGTATGGGCATGGTCCTGGGGCACTGATGGCCATGGTAGACTTGAAGTCTGCCTTTCGCATGGTCCCTGTATATCCTGATGACTGGAACCTCCTAGGCATGTGCTGGAAAGGCAAATTCTACATGGACACCTGCCTCCCATTCGGGCTACGTTCAGTCCCCCCACCTCTTCAATCACTTCGCCGAGGCAAACATGTGCATATTGCACAGAAACCATGCAGTTGAGAGGTTACACTACCTGGATGATTTCCTGCTTGTAGGCCCTGTTGGTCAGGATCATTGCCAGAACTCTGTTCAAGCAATGCTGGCCACCTCGGCGTCCCGGTAGCACTGGACAAACTTGAAGGCCCTGCATCAACCTTGACCTTCTTAGGCATTACCCTTGACACAGTCAATCAGGAACTTCAACTACCAGCAGACAAGCTCAGAGAGATCTCACAGGCAGTCACCACAAGGTTGGGACGTCACACAGGCCACTAAGATGGAGCTACACTCCCTGATAGTGAAGTTAGCTCTTAAGTAGTACCAGCAGGGCGTCTCTTCTGTCAGCAGCTGATCTGTCATCATCGGTCAAGAAAAATGGTTGGGATGTCACACAGCCACTAAGATGGAGCTACTCTCCCTGATAGGGAAGTTAGCTCTTAAAAGTAGTACCAGCAGGGCGACTCTTCTGTCAGCAGCTGATCTGTCATCATTGGTCAAGAAACTCCACCATCATACCCTAATGGAATAGTGTTGCGATGTTTATTGACCCCGTATGTGCAGATGATCTATCCTTATTTACAGATGTATCCAGCACACTGGGATATGGTGGCTACTTCCAATGGTCATGGTTTCGAGGAGACTGGCACAAAAGTCAAATGCTACCATCGTGGTCCATTCAATGGCAGGAACTATTTGCCATTGTAGCAGCAGCAATGATATGCCATGGGGAGGGGGTGCTTCATAGCCACGCAAAAGGTCCTGATAACACCTCACGAGCTTCAGCTGACAATCAAACGTTCGAAGATGGACCAGTTAGGGAACGGGTCCATTGTTACAATGGGACCCATCTGTGAAGCCTGCTGTACAGTTAATGATATTCTACTTACGCTGCTGTCAGGCCAAACCAGCTGCCCCATTATTCCACTTAGAATCTGGGAGGCCCTTGTCTACCCTCCAAACATTGTTGCGCCGGAAAGGCTATGACCCAAGGATTTACAACACACACAGCTTCAGATACAACAGGCTACAACATCATAAGTATGGTTTTTATTACAGCAGATTCCATACATATTCTCTACACCATGCCTTTCCTGGCATGACAAGGACAGTAAAGATGCACCTACTCAAATACCATGTCAGTTAATGGGTGGACATGTACAATCATGAATGCAGGATTTGGGCTGATGGAGGAACAGGGTACACAACCATTTCAATCAATTGTACAGGAAATATGGCTAACAAAGTACAGAGACATTATGCAAGAACACTACTAGTTAGCGTAGCCCGACTTGAAGGTCCTGCTGCGCACTACTTAAGTGTGTTTTGTAGTGTGTTTTGTCCCATACAGACTGAAGTCTTAGAGGCCAGAAAAGCTAAGTCAAAAATGAAAACACAAAGAATAGTGTGTGATTTTTGTTTTCCACGTATACTAGTGTAGTATTCTGATTATTAGTGCCTGCACAGTGCTGCATTTTATATAATTGTCTGTACATTGTGCAGTTAATATTCCTTTGGGCCTCATTGATTGGGTGATACATTTACAATTTGTGACAGAAGTGGGATATGTCTTCTGAGGAAAAGGTTCCCATGGAGATGACCAAACATAGCAGGCCCACACCAGCAGCAGTTGTTCATACAAGTATTCCCCAACTGTCCAAATTCACTGGACGGGGTATGTCGCCCTCTGGTTTAAATGGTTCGAGCTATATGCGAAACAAGCATGTATTCCCTCAAGGGAATGGGTCGAAGAAGTTCTTTTACTGCTGGAGGACGAGCCATTTCGCTTGGTAAACTTTTCAAATTGTGAGGACTGCGAGTCAGTAAAGAAACGTCTTCGAGAGCGGTTCGCTCCAGAAGGCAATGAGAAACGGAAAGTTGTCAGCTGGCAGTGTGGTGGAGAAGGGCACATCAAGAGGGATTGCACAAAAAGGAAACCAGCATGGAGAGGACTGTGGAATAAGCTAGATACTACAATAGTGTCTGAATCCACGAAGGTGCAGAAACCGTCAGTTGAGGTGCAGGGTAGGGGTGTCTACTAAGATGCTGTCTACAGTGCAGGTCACAGGAACGTGGAGAGGCTCTAGAGAACTTTGCTGGAGACCTGCAGAGACAAAAGGTTTGTATGCAAACAATTTGTTCAGAGTCTGTTATCATCCACAGCTCAGCTGCTCCTTCTGAAAGAGATGCCACAGTCGGTAGATGATGCACTACGTCTGGCTAAGAAGCAGCATACTGTGAAGAAAGCTCAAAGACGCCTGAGACAACGAAAACACAGTGGAGACGGGGAGGTGCCTGTTGCTGTTGATTCAGAAGAGACAGGAGATACTACGGCAACAAGGAAGCAAGGTATTGAACAAGATGTTTTGTTCCAGCAGGTTCAATACCTTAAGGAGACAGTGGCCCAATTACATGTACAGACAGGGAGTCTGGGTCCCCATAAACGGAAAGTTGTCAGCTGGCAGTGTGGTGGAGAAGGGCACATCAAGAGGGATTGCACAAAAAGGAAACCAGCATGGAGAGGACTGTGGAATAAGCTAGATACTACAATAGTGCCTGAATCCATGAAGGTGCAGAAACCGTCAGTTGAGGTGCAGGGTAGGGGTGTCTACTAAGATGCTTGTAGATACAGGGTCAATGGTAACATTGGCTAAGACAGACCTATGGGACCTGGAAGCAGCTGGGGAGCCTAGAAAGATTAGACCACCTTCACGATCGATAGTGATAGCTAATGGGAAAGCATTGGAGATCATGGGACAAGTAGATATTTGCTTTTCAATTGGTGACTTCAGTTGTAGTTTCTGGTTCTGGTCTCTGAAAAACGGACACAGCAGTGTGTATTGGGTGCTGACTTTCTCATCAAGACTGGGTGTATGGTTGACTTGCAGAGAGGGCACCTTGTCATTGATAAGGAAGTAATCCCTTTGCAATCACATTGCCAGGACACCAGGGGTATTGGAGAAGTGGCGTCATATTGTGTGGTTGTGTTGGAGGATGGTATAGTACCACCACTAGGCCTACATCAAGTCCAACTACCTTGCAGACCAAGGATGGCGTGGAGTATAATGGAGTACTGGAACCGTCTAAGAAGTTCACCAAGCATTATCAGTTGCTACTTGCCCATTCCGTTGTTCATTGCTCAGGTAATAACACATTGTGTCTGCAAAGGGCATAGAGGCTGACCCTGAAAAAGTAGCAGATGTTATGCAATGGCCAGTGCCTAAAGGCCAGAAGGTTTTAAAGCACTTCCTAGGCTTTATGTCATACTACAGACGTTTTGTCCCTAATTTTACCAGTATTGCGGCTCCCCTAAACAAGTTGACTGAGAAAAATGTTGAACGGGTTTGGGACCCACATTGTGAGCAAGCCGTTAAAAAACTTCAACAGTCGCTCACACATCCACCAATTCTTATCTTTCCACATGCTGACTGCACAATTCGTCTTGATGTAGATGCATGTGCAACCGGTGTAGGAGCAGTGCCCTCCCAGTATGTGGATGGTAAGGAGCATGTGGTGGCATATGCTAGTTGTGCATTGTCAAAGGTGGAGAAGTGGTAATACATGGTAATATGTGAGCTGTTAAACATTTTCACACATACCTGTCTGCCCCTTCACAGCCAAGACGGATCACCAGTCACTGAAACGGTTGCAAAGCTTTAAGGAACCAGAGGGGCAGGTAGCTCATTGGCTGGAAGCACTGGCTGAGTATGATATGACGACAGTACACCGACCTGGAAGACAACATTGTAATGCAGGTGGCCTTTTACGGATGGAGTGCACACAGTGCGTATGCATTTCATTTTGAAGAGCAAGAACCTCTTGAACAGTTGTTGTTGATCACAAGCTGGTTACCCTGCTGGAATGAAAAGGAGCTATTAAAGTATCAGCAACAGGACCCTCATTTGAGTAGAGCTTCTCAAATGACTACACAATTCACACATGGCCAACCACTGTGCCGCTTTTTAGTAGCCGCACACTGCAAAGCCCGTGGGCACAGAGGGAGCATCTGGTAGTTTTTAATAATCTGCTATACAGGCAGTGGGTGGATGCATTGGGAGGTGGTGAGAACCCATGTATGCAGTTTGTGCTTCCCCATGTATTGGTTTCACAGGTATTGAAGCAGCTATATGACTCTGCTACAGCTGGTCATCTGGGAGTGCAAATAACCGTTGATAAGATTCAAATACATTTCAAATGGGTGGGACAGCACCAGGATGTGGAGGATTGGTGTCATCGCTGTGAGGCATGTGCAGCAAGGAAACCATCAGTGCCTAGTCGTGTTGCTCCTGTGCAGCCGTCAGCCAGTGGGGCACCTTTTCAGCGTATTGCAATGGACATTGTTGGTCCTTTTCCACAGACTGATAAAGGTAATGCATACATCTTAGTCATTGGGGACTACTTCACTAAGTGGGTGGATGTGTACCCCATGAAGGATATGGAAGCTGCATCAGTTGCTGTGTGCTTGCATGACTTCATTTGCAGATATGGAGCTCCAGATTTTTTGCACACTGATCAAGGCAAGAGCTTTGAATCAACCTTGGTATCTGATTTGTGCAAATCGTTAGGTATTGTTAAAACAAGAACTACCCCGTACCATCCCCAGTCTGACAAAATGATTGAGCGCATCAATTGCACCCTTCTGGGCATGCTCTCATCTGGGATCTTGGAAAAGGAGAGAAACTGGGAGCAGATTTTACCAGCAGTGATGATGGCCTACCGTACCAGTGTGCACAAAACAATGCATATGTCTCCATTCGGTCAAGAGGTATGTCTGCCTGTGGACGTTATGTTTGGCAACCCTCCTGCAGAGCTAGATAAGTGCAGCAGTGCGCATGCTTTGTATCGTAGGAATACCTTGGAGTCGGCATACCACAAAGTACGGGAATACTTGACAGTGGAATCTAGGATTCAGAAAGAGGGGTATGATCGCACAGTGAGTCCAGCATACAAAGCGGGTGAACTGGTGCAGCTGCACTGCCCAGTGAACCGTGGAAAGGTCCCTTTGTAATTAAAAAAATTTTTTAGTGATGCTGTGTTCCGTATTCAACACCGTGATCCTCCAACGAAATGCTGTGTAGTTCATTTCAACCGCCTAAAGCCTTACTTGCTTAGTGGCAGGGATGCACAAGTAGGGACAGAGCAACTAAGCAAATGGAAGGATGATGAACAGGACTACTCATAGACTATGGACAAAGAAGTATGAGTGGCAGCTTCTCCAGATAGCGATACAGAGGAGGGTGAAGTGATCATTGAAGAGGAGCGTCAAGATGAGCTGGAGGATCAGGAGGAGCATCAAGATGAGCTGGAGGATCATGAGGCAGAATGGGATGAAGACGAGAGGCCTGCTGAACGGTGATCGAGATGAGGTGCCTGGCGATCCTCCTGTGGTATTGAGAAGGTCAACCAGGATTCAAAGACCTCCGGATAGTTTAATCTGGAACATCTAGACATGTATTCAATAAAAGACATATTCTGATTATTAGCACCTGCGCATGCTGCATTTCGTGCTTATATAATTATCTCTGTGTGTACATTGTGCAGTTAATATTCCTTTGGGCCTCATTGATTGGCTGATATGCTTTGGCTGATACGCTTACACTAGTATGTGTGTTTCGCACATGTACATTATGAGAGGACCACTTCACTACATAAAAAATCCGCCATATTCAAAGCGTTGGTACGACGCGCAGAAAATAAGCCCCGTTACTCTCTAAACAGAACCAAATACAGCCATCTCTTGAGTGCACATTTTTAGTTGAGTTGACCTGGCAGATTTCTCAAAAAAGCCTATTAACACAAACAACTCAAAATAAAGCGCATGTAGTCTCAGCCCTCACTTCTCGAGTATGTAAATACAACAAAGATGAAACTTATACTGTTATAGATCTGAAGTGGTATTCAAACGCTTTGAAAATTGCCATTTTTGTTGGCTATTCCGTGCATACTTACTCACCAGGCCAGAAGGGAGGGTTGTATGGAAAGGTAAAAACATTATGTTTACTTAAGATATAAAAACATTCTCTCTGAGAAAGTTAGTGGTAATATTTAGCAACGTAAAATGTACGTACTACAAAAGTGCTAAATATAGGACTATTCCAAAAATTTGTACCATCGTTGATCCTTTTTTCCCTTCCTTTTTACACCACCATTGCCTTCAAATCCTATATACCACTAACTTTCTCAGAGAGAATGTTTTTATATCTTGTTTCATTCTTATTTTATTTATAAGTGACTACTAGTATATAGGTACCTGTACATGTACTTCGCAACCCGTACATACTAGTACAATGTTGAAGTAAATACGATTGTATGATAAAATCATGCAGCCTATGCATGCTATAATCATGGACTATCCAGCAAGTGGACCTTTCTCTGCAGGACAATTCCCAATATAAGCAAACGTCTTCATCCCCTGGAGGAAGCCATCAGATACAAGTTTCTCCCTGCCATAACTGGTCAATCTGCACTCAGTGATGCTGAGCGTGAACTACTAGCTCTGCCATCTCGCCTAGGTGGCCTTGGTATTATAAACCCCGTAACTTCAAGTGACATCCAACACCTTACCTCTATCAACATATCCACTCCTCTTATGTCACTTATCCTTCAACAATCTATGACATACCCTATCGCCTACCAGGAGTCTCAAAGGGATTGCAAACGAAGAGCAATTAAAAACAAGAGAGAACCGTCTTGAACAGAACAGAGTATTGGATTTGGTAAACAAGCTATCTACCAGTTACCAAAAAGCCCTGCCCTTCATCAGTGAAAAAGGTGCATTGTGCTGGCTCCCAGCCCTTCCACTATCAGAAGATGGTTATGCTCTGCATAAAGGGGCCTTTAGAGATGCCCTTTGTCTC
This sequence comes from Spongilla lacustris, assembly GCA_949361645.1. Classification (NCBI taxonomy): domain Eukaryota; kingdom Metazoa; phylum Porifera; class Demospongiae; order Spongillida; family Spongillidae; genus Spongilla; species Spongilla lacustris. The sequence continues at coordinate 4,830,158 of OX442428.1, forward strand.
TGATATGGCTGGCCTCCACCACTTTTACCATCTCATTAATATTGTGTTTGTGGACACAATTTCACTGTTGAACATGCTATGAGTTGTCCAAATGGGGGTTTTCCTTCAATCCGCCATAATGAAATAAGAGACTTAACAGCTAAAGTTCTCACAGAAACTTGCCACAATGTTGGGATCGAGCCACCACTACAGCCGATAAGTGATGAATATTTTTGTCACAAAACAGCAAATTCCGAAAATGGTAGATATTGCAGCTGACAATTTTGGGGGAAATGACAGACAACTGGCTTTCTTTGACATACGAGTATTCAACCCACATGCCCCATCATATCGTAACAAGTCCCCAATGCAGTGCTACCAGTTGAATGAGCAAGAAAATAAGCGGGCGTATGAAGAAAGGGTAAGAGAAATTGAGCACGGCTCCTTTGCACCTCTTGTATTCTCTATCTCAGGAGGTGTGGGTCCGATAGCGACAACTGTATACAAAAGAATGGCCTTGCTCATACATGTAGCTGAAAAACAAAATCATCCATAAAGCTCTACTCTGTTTTGGCTAAGATGCAAGCTGAGTTTCTCCTTATTGCGATCTGCAGTAATGTGCATCAGAGGCTCAAGGTCCTCCTATCACAGACCAACAAACTTGTTCAGTGAGGCATCGACCTCTCCTGCTCAGAAAGCAGGATCTCCAATTGAACTTTGAAATCCTATCCGTCATTCACTACCTATGTATGCTTATCTGATCATTATCATGTATCTTAGTATTTGTATATGGTTAAAGCCTTTAATAAAATAATAATAATAAAAAAGTCGGTAGGTAAATTCTGCTATTGGCGTAATTGCCACTCTCTAAAACTGTACTCGGACGTAATTATTGCTTTATACCAAACATGTACATCTGACCTCAAGGGGCAGTCGGTAGGTAAATTCTACGGCTTTTGGTGTAACTGGCGCTCTTTAAAACCTTTCCTATCTAGAGTTATACTCACCCATAAAGACGACGACGACGACTATGGACAAATTACGGTCTGGGAACGAGAACTACGAGCTTTTTGTTCTCTTTAAAGTAAACGGTCTGGCGACTTGAACAAAACATGAAAATGATCGTCTTTCCATTGTGGCTCGATAGCAATAAAGAGCTACACTATCCGTTTCTTGGTTCGTGAGTTATACGCGGGTTTTAAAATGATATTCATGATACAGCACAAATCCTATATGAGAGTTACTGCCGTAACTTATATGTAACTAACAGATGATGATGAAGGCACCACAGTGAGTGAGGATTTAATATTTTTTCTTCTTTTGTGGTGGGGGAATGGTGACAGTTGATGTGGTGGAGAACAGCAGGGGCAGAAAGTTTGTGCAGAAGCCACGACTACCGTGGAAGCCACGATTACACATCCTCTGGCATGTGGCACAAAACAGCATACCAGCAACAGAAACTACTTAGTTAACAGACACTTCAGGGTGTTAATTTGAAGAAATGAGTTTAGGTGCACAATATGTAGGATAAGGTTCTTGATCTGTGCTGTTTTCATGGACTGTTTTCCATGATATCTGCTTATCTTTGACCATACATATGCACTACTACTTATATATATAATTATATAATATATATATATGCATGTGTAAAGCACACGGCTGATGATGGCCTTTATTACTGCAATGTTTACCTTCCAATTGTCGGCAGCATACTTCAGTAGACCAGTCATAAACCTTTACCGGTGTCATAGGGTATACGGTCCGGCCCAATTTTCGGTCCGGCGGACCGTATTCCCTAAGGGAATACGGACCCCCCCGGACCCAACTCCCTAGGGAATACGGTCCGTGTAAAATATTGTACATCCAGGGAATACAGTCCGGGGGAGGAGGCGGACTCAATTCCCTGACAGAAAGGAGATTTGATTTTGACAACCACTGGTAATCATAGCGTGTATAATTAAAAAGAGAGGTCGATCCTCACCGAAATCGCAACCGTTAGCGTTTGACAACCACTGGTAATTATAATTAAAAAGAGAATACGATTCTCACCGAAATCGCAACCGTTAAGGCAGACAAATTTATAATGAAAACCATGCATTTTAACACAGAACAGAAGTTCTATAATTGATAATTTGGAAGTTATATAATGAAAGCAATTTAAAACCAAGACAGAAGTTCTTTCACGGCATCAGATGTTTAATGTATTAATATATATTATAGTGAATACATAATTTATAATTTAAACACAAGGCAGAATTTATATAATGAAATTAATTTAAACACAAGAAGACACTTGAAACAAGACATAAGTTATTTCACGACATCAGATGTTTAATTGGAGGCAGCTGTGCTCCTTTCTTCTGTTCTTGGCATGAAGAGTGTTCTAAAGTATGATTTTGACTCGTATACTGACAGATTGCTCTTAAAAATTCCTTCAGGATAATAAAAAGTTCATATGGAATAATTTTGTTGTACATGTATATGCATTCTTTGTAGGAAAACACAGCTCTTTTTCAGAGCATATTTGAACAATATACTTCAATGTAATCTTCATGTCACTAAATCAAAATTGATAGTATCCACACAATATTGGCTTACTTGTTGATATACATGTAGGGTGGAATTTTCCCTGCATGCCTTCCACAATTTTAGTATTTTTTTGGTATGATTTTCATAGAAGCACCTCTCTGGCAGGGGTTCCACTGGCTTCACTTCTGGAATTGGTTGTCTAAAACTGGGTACTAAATCTTTATATGTGTAGCTTTGGAGAACCCAAAAACAATTATACATGTATAAACGTAATGATAAGAAATAAAAAGTGATAACAACTACTGGCATGTTCTATACATTGTTTTGCTTACTGACGACGTATGTCCAGATGAATGTGCGACCAGTATTGTATAGTGCCTCGATTTGTCTTCGGTGCGGTCTCTTCCCTGATGGCCTCCACTTTTGGACGCGCTATAACACGCATTTGTTCTATCTTCTGTTAAAAACCACCGCTATTGCATCTTCGTTCTTCCCTGCGGTGCCACATACATCAGAACATCGTCATGGCTTAGCGAGAAGTCTGTCGAACGCTTTCGTATCAGCCACTTCTCTGACTCCGTGTAGCGGCGCATAATGCATATTGCAGGGTACGTCCTGTCCTTTCGATACGACTGTACCCTCTTCAGCGTTCCTTCATGCACATCTTTTCTATTCCTGCATGGAGTACAATTAATGTAATTTCTTACTATACTGACACATGCACTGGAAAAAAAAAAAAAAGCAATTCTGTGCTATATTTTAAGTAGAACAATGAGTGCTAGCTCAGTCTCAGACGTTCATAAAATAACCTACCATTCCACGGTCTTCTTGTTCTCAGTCTTACGTGACGCGCATGCACGTGGTTTTAAATTGGTGATGTAGGCACCAATTTAGTAAATAAGGGATTTCGGATATTATTGCAATTCTCAAATATTATACATAGCAAGTTAAATATACAAGGTCTGTAAACATGTAATGTTTGACAAATGCTATGCTTAATACAATGATAACCATCTTGTGTCTCTCATCTTTTATGCAGTTTGTCTATGAGCGCAACATGTTTTTATATGTGTATCAGTACATGAGTGCAAGCCAGCAATTACGATGGTTCATGTCGCAAACTTTCATAGCACATATAAATTGTTGGCATAAGTGGGATTTCATTCTTCATTTTGTAGCCGTACACTAGATTATATAATTGGCCAACATCGCTTGCACGTCCTAATACCAGTTCAGCTACTCTCCCCTATCACTGTAGAGTCTGCTAGTGACCTGTCAGGTAGGATATTGATGCAACTGAACTGACAGTCATACTGTTGGAGTGGATCACTGAACTCCAAACTTTCCTTCTACTGTCCCCTGTATAGGCCTATTATATTCCTGAATCATGGGCGGGATAAACTGTGTTGGTGCAAGGTGCTAATTAAGGCTTGTTATTCTTGTACTTTATACTATAAGTGGTATAGAAGCCTTACTATGGTATGGGCATAAAAGTTATTGAGCAATTCTATACATAGTCCATGGAAAGAGAAGCGAGTAAGTTGATATTGCTATACTGGCGCGGCGTGAAGATTGATATCGACGATTCGTAGCAGTATATCACAGGTTTATAGGTAAGAATATATTGCTATTTGCAGTGAATTCTAGTTCTTTACCACCGGTATCTAGTCAGTTTGGTCCATTCCTATAATAACGCTCCTTCCTAACTTCACAATCAATGAACAGACTACGGTGAATACGAGTGTGTTGGTCACTTAGATTTGGCGATAACTCCCCATTGCTGTGTTTTCTAGCAGTGTAAGTTTCTAGTGGGCTCTAATATGGGTACTAGTAATAGGGGGAGGTTGGAAAACTGTTCTTTCAATGTGTTTCAAAGGTGCATTCTTATTGATGCACAACTCTCGGAGGAAGACTGTGACAATGTGTTTCTATTGGAGAGAATCAGTGTGTTAATTTAAAGTCAATGTGTCATGTGTGTTTACACTTACTCTCAGATGATGTATATGTATTGCATTCTTATAGGGTGTAGATGCGCACCTCTCCAAGGTGATTGGAGATCATGTGTTCTCATAGGTAGGAAATATTAAGGTCAGTGTGTTTGCACGCACCCTCAGATGACATACACCTGTATGTATATGCACCTGTAAGACAAGGATTGTCGTCTGTGTGTCTCCACTGGAGGGAATCAATCTATTTAAGGTCAGTGTGTCATGTTTGTTTGCACTTACCCTCAGATGACATATAAGATAAGTCAGACGGCTTAAAGACATGTGAGGATATTACAAAGAGACGCTGTACCTACAAGATAATTATGTAAAGATCAAACCTATACAAAGACATCCAGCCCATACAACACCACTAAAACAGTTAGTTATTCAGTTTTATTGCAATCCTTAAGCATGGCTTTAATCATGCATATACAGCAAAAAGTAGCTATCTTGCTGATGCCATGTGTCCACCGTAAAGTACCACGAATAAGCTCCCCCCCCCCCCCCCCCCCCCCCTCCGCCCCCACAGAAAAAAAATGTCTCGTGTTTGAACGAGCGTATCGACGTAATCGCGAACACAGCCGCGAGCTATTCTTTAAAACCCTGTTGGAGTACCAGTTCTTTCATGAAATGTTTAAACAGGTACGCGGAAGCGTTAACGATTACGAAGATACGCTCGTTTAAACACGAGACATTTTTTTTCGGTGGGGGCGGAGGGGGGGGGAGCTTATTCGTGGTACTTTACGGTAATACACAGTGACACTCAAGACTAAAAAGACACCTGAGACACAAGCAATATTAATTGATGCCGCCAAGTTTATTTATCTGTGAAATTCACATTTTGGCTGATTTAATTAGGTACGAAATTGATTACACTCAATATCAGCATGTCTTTTGACTATTATCCCCCATTCATTCCTCTCTCATCCCATTTCTTTTTCTCCAGACACAGGTGTATAGAGGAAGCATTCAGTCACACTTAAAGAGTGTGCCAGGTCGAATTAACTACTAATTATAAGGACCAATGTTGAGGACCCACATGCGGCTTAAAGCTATATGTGTCCCTCTACCTCTTCTCACTTCTCTTCTCATCCAACTTCCTTTTCCTACCTCCCCCTCTGCAGTAAATATCTGGGCACACGAGCAGCGTTATTTGTCTGTGAAATTCACTTTTTATTATGCATATGATTGAAAAACACTTATGCAATCATTCTCTAAACAATAATGGCTGAAGTGTACTAGTTTTGTTTTCTTTTTTACAGGTATGAAATTGAGATTTATCCAGTACCCTCATCTCTCTTATGTTCAGTTGACTATTATGATATATGTGTTTATTTCTTTTCATCTTTTATTAGTGTTCACACAATTTGATGATATTAAACAGTGTTAATTGTTACAGAAGCTGCATGCATAGTTGACGACCTGTATGCGATCATTTTCGAACCAAATCATAATGGGAACATATATAAATAGTAACAACTTAATATAAATATACATGTAAGTATACATTTGTATAGCAAATTAGTTTTAGAATAAGCATCCCAGACCGATCGAAGAAAACAGTTCATTGTTACAGACTGAAGAAAACAGTTTTAATTGTTACAGAAGCTGCTTATATAGTTGACGACCTGCGATCATTGGCTTTTGCTTTTCGAACCATATGTGCCAGCCCTTACGTAAATGCAGAGGGTGCCGGGAATATACATATGCATGCATGTATTCAAAACCAGGGAATACGATCCGGGGGGGGACTCAATTCCCTAGGGAATTGAGTCCGGTTAATTGGTTTTGTACAACCAGGGAACTCGGTCCGGGGGACCGTATTCCCTAGGGAGTTGGGTCCGGGGGGGGGACCGTATTCCCTAAGGGAATACGGTCCGCCGGACCGAAAATTGGGCCGGACCGTATACCCTATGACACCGGCCGAGGTTGGTTTCCGCAGCAAAAAAATGTACGAAAATCATATGGCAAATCAATGATTGTATGTGCATGCAGGCTGCATGTAATCAGTCTGTATCAGCTAGTATGTATGTGTGTCAGATCACTTATAAAATCAAGTCTCGATTTGCGGTCTTCTTTTCATTTTTCATTTTTGCTGTGTTCCTCTCCCACAATAGGCGATAAATATGTATACTACAGTGAATATGTATCCGACACAATACATGTATATTCCGTTCTATGGGTACTACAGGCAGAGAAAATATATAATCTCTGCTACAGGTAACAACTGTTCGATGTTAACGCAGGACCTACATGTGGCAGATCGACATCAATGTTATGATACCGTCTGCGTAACTGCTCTAGCATCAATCAACCAACCGGTTAGGTATGAATAACGATTAGCGCTACAAACGCTGCACATGACCGATCAGATCGCTCCGCTATCAGTGTGCGCTTGAAAACACAAGATTATTGACGAGTAACGTGCCACGTCATGTGAATATAGTAGGATTATTGAATTGGGGGGGGGCAAGTCCCCCCGGTGCCCCCCCCCCCCCCCCCCCCCCCCCCCCCTAGATCCGCCCCTGTGACAGTACATGTATCAGCGCTGTAGCTAACCGCGGCACTGTTTCGTGCGGTTATAATCGCACGCGGTACGCAAAACACATCATGAATATTTAATGAGTCGTCCGGAAGGGGGGGGGGGGGGGCACGTGCCCCCGGTGCCGCCCCCCCCCCCCCCCCCCCCCCCTGGATCCGCCACTGCTCTGGCACATAGAATACCCACTTAGAATACCAGCGGTCTGGGGACCAGAGTGTTTTACGGAAAATCAATCGCAGACTTTTGGTCTTAATAGCCCTCGCGGATTTCATTTCGGTATCGAGCTGGGCAGGTCGTAACTAAACGAATGTTTTTATTTTATGTAAAAAGTAAAATTGCGCTATGAACACCAACAGTTTTCCGCGATGGACTGCCTTATTTTCTAGTCTCGTACCCAGACCCAAATGTACGTAACGAATTATAACATCACGTACGCTGTAAGCGATAATGCTTGCGTACGTTTGGGTCTGGGTACGAGTCTACTTTATTTTCCGTATCTTCGAAGTGGTAGACTGATATCGGAGTACATGCTCTCGTATCTCCCTGTACAACAATTGAGTCGGGTCACCAGATTTGAGTACCCGCCCTCTAGCATTCTACGACGGCAAGTCTTCGCTAGGGTTTTTTGAACCCTCAGCCTCAGCCGTCAACGAGCAAGTCAATAAATTTTCATATAACTTTTTACCGTTGATACGGAAACCGCGCATGCATAATATCATTTTAACTCTACAGCAGTGTTGCCGCGATTCTAATTATATCGTCGATTACGAATTAATGGATCGCAATTAGTATGCATCGTCGAGTCATTATATCGACGAATATTCATAGCTCATTATATCGTCGATACACGAGCCTAATCGACGATCTAATCAAAAATGGCTACATAGGGCAGTGGCAACAGCAGTGTAAGGAATTTGTCTAGTAAACACTAAGCAGTAAGCTTATAAATGATGGCACTGCAACTGTATCTGTTGCAAACAGATGTATGATGCTGTATAAATGCATGGCTTCTTTGAACCATACAAAGTGCACGCGCGCACAGACCACGCGTATACTTGAAATAAACGAGTTGTTAACATTGATCTCTTATGATGAAATTTGTGACTTACAAAAGGTCTCATAAGTCTGCTAAAATTGCACGATTGTGTCGTAAAGATAAGACTTGGTGAAGATGGGAGGGCAAAATCCGCCATCTTTTTTTCTTCTTTGTGGTTGAGAAAACACGCTCGGATGGTGCTGATGAGGCTGGAATGGCTAGGTACTTGCGAGCCAGAGCAGCAACATGTGTGTATGCAGCTTGATGTGTTGTCCGCCACATCAGAGGTTTTTTTTTTTAATGGTCTATTAGTACTATGTGCACATGTACACATATGCACATACACACCCATGCAAGTAAAAATGGCAAGCTGATGACAACCTTAACTTGTGTCAGCCTTGTGTACATGGTTGTTATAAGCTTGTTACATGCATGGTCGTTGCAACGTTATTAACAAGGTTGTAACAACCATGGTAAAAGATTGTCACTACCACGTTTTGGGCAGTTTCCAGCTTGTTACAACCTTTCACAGGTTGAAGTCAGCCAAAACAACCTTGTGGTGAAGATGTTAATTAATATGCATGCACCTAGCTTGCATGTACGCAGTGCATCACAAAACTGGGTAAAAAAGATATTTTAAAAATGTGAAAAACATATTAAGAACACAAAGACACAAAAAGGGACCATATTGCTGTTTTGCTTGTCATTGATAGATATTATGATTCAACTCTGCAACGAACTTGCATTGCAATAAAAATGAAATGAATTCTTCTTAAGATTTGTACTGACGTAAATGTACACAAGCAGTGATTGTAGCCCTGTGGATTAGCCTGATGATGCCAGGATGGACACGGTAGCAGGTGACTCATTCAATCTGAAGACATGGATCCATTATTTCATTTTTACAAATGTGCAGCAATCTATGTACATACCTGCTGCATCTTCAAATTGTTTCCACAGCTCAGTTGTAGTTGCATTTTGCCCACACTTAGATGTCACTGGTTAAGACAAACAGCGCCATGCACATGTGTGAACCGCAGCTAGACTGAATTGAAGTACAGTACAAAGTGTATAAAAATTGGTATAATGGAGTTGCAGGCTGTTAACATAAATAACCATGCAGAGCAGGCAATAGCTGTCGTGCTATTCCATTATCTAACAGTACACCCCTATGGATGACAATAATTGCAAATAAACAACCCCCCCCCCCCCCCCCCCCCCCCCCCCGGGTTACGCACCACTGAACAAGCATTTATTATGTCCCCTGAGACAGACTTATAAATGCCTGCCCCCCCCCCCCCCCCCCCCCCCCCCCCCGGACAAGCTTCTATTTTGTTTCCCGTTTCCCCCCCCCAACACATACACACACACTGTACACTCCCAATGGCCCATGATAGCTACATTGTATGTAGGAATCACCTGTGTTCTTCATTGTGGTTCCATCTGTTGTGATGGTTACTGAAGATGCCTGTGCAAGACTTTTCTTTAGCTGCACGGAAGGGTAATTATTATTAGAATCAGTTCGATAACTGATGAACCTACCAGGTCCTTCACCTCCTCATATTTAGCTTCAATTCTGTGTGGCAGTACAAGAATCTCGTGCGTGAGATTTTTTGAATAAACTGTCGAAAATACCCTACACAATGGCATTCACTAATAGGTCATTTGCTTCCTTTACGCTTTCCTCGCTAAAGTTAGGTGGCAAGCCAAAACATATCGCGGGGCTGCCCATGAGAGGCTTTGAAAGTTCTGGCCTGAAAAATCGTGCATCACACATCACCAAGAAGGAATAAAAGCAAACTAATTTGACGAGTCACAGCAAGCTTTTGGATGTGTTGTTCCGCGAGCACGTGACACAACTTTATGACAAGTTTACACTTGGCGGGAGGGAATCTTTCCTTCGCAGCAGGCTGCCGTTCTATTGTGAAGTGCTTCCACACTAAGCTGTGCGCATTCCTTGTGGTCTTACTGCTACATGTACAACACTCACTATCCACACTCCCTTCCGACATTAAATTAAGTAAAATTAGTAAGTGTCGCTATGAATAAAAGAGGTATCGTCGAGCCTCGACGATACCTACATCGTCGATTATCGATACCGGATGCGATACAGGATATGCATCGACGATCCCGAGATCGTTTCCGGATCGCGGCAACACTGCTCTACAGTACGCGCGTACGTACGTATACGTAAACATATCGACATGCGCGTTGCTATAGTCTAAATTAGTTAGACACTGTTACCTTCGGGATCCAGTGTCTAACACTATTATTTATTAATGCAATGTTGATTAATTGGTCTAATTTTGAACTCTGGCTGTTGTTGGAGACATCATTTTGCGACTGTGCTAATTCAATAGCAAAATTAAAATAAATACACTATTGTGCGCTAATGAATCTACTTGCATAAATAAATAAATTAATCAACTCTATCTGAGTTTGCATCAATATACTGGTACCTCAAATAGCTACTATATAAATATTTTAGTTCAAAGGTACTTAGATTCTATAAGATACTGTAGCTCTCAAGGTGCATGTCATCTTAAGTGCAACAGCATTGTACTATTGTGTAGTGGTGAAAATGATATTGGCCTACTTCGAAATGTGTATATATATGACCTATTGCTACTCTTGAGGTTTTAAGATGGAGCACAAGGACCATACATACAAGCTTCTCCTAGGAATGAAAGGATGTGTGTGTGTGTGTGTGTGTGTGTGTGTGTGTGTGTGTGTGTGTGTGTGTGTGTGTGTGTGTGTGTGTGTGTGTGTGTGTGTGTGTGTGTGTGTGTGTGTGTGTGTGTGTGTGTGTGTGTGTGTGTGTGTGTGTGTGTGTGTGTGTGTGTGTGTGTGTGTGTGTGTGTGTGTGTCTTTGTTCACTGCTACTGCACAGGTTAAACTGGCAAATGTACATTTGCAAAAAAAATACAGGCACATTTACACTACAATATTAATAGGCACATGTACAGCTACATAATCAAACAATAGTATCACACCACATATGGGCCTCATCAATTTGTTACAGCTCTGCCTTGTGGTACCATCTTTATGCTATTTTCAAGGAGAGGCTCTCTGAGCTCGTCATTATTATCTTCGGGAGAATTGGATGCAGTCTTGACATCATTGGCCGGGTGAGATATCTCACCCTGTAGACTTGCTGTTATAGGTCTGCCACATCTTTTGAGAAAGATTACTGCAGTGTGTATGAGAATGGAGCAAAAAAATACAACAAGTGACATGCCCACTAACACTCCCACCACCGCCTGGAGTTGTGTTTTGTTCATGTCCTGTGCTAAAAGGTACGACACAACCAATGCCAATATGGTGTAATTCAGCAGGTAAAATAAATCCAACATGTTGTATATGTACTTTCCAAAGCAAATGAATTTCTGGTAAACTGCCTCCTCAAATGGCATGATATGTGTTTGGATGAACATAAATATGATCACCAAAGCAACATGAATGGATAGAAGTAAGGATGGATAGGCAGATCCTAACAATGGGCCCGGGATATACAAAAGTACGACAAGCCAGAGTCTTGCACCTAACCACATTCTCCATTTACCCTTGTACGGTGCAAAGTACGCATCATTAAATGGTTTAAAGCGGCTCACTTTTTGGCTCAGCCATTTCATAAGTATGTGCTTTTCACTACACACATCAATGATTGGTATCAATGTTAAAAGGATAGTGTAAAAAACAAGAAACACGCTAGCCACCATGGCAAGCACAAACAAAACAATATGCTTCCCTTGGAGGTATTTGATTGTACCATCATAAGACCACACTATCATCACGGAACCATTGTTTAGATAGACAATAGTACTTGTAAAGATATCAATAACAGTTCTAAGCACTTTGGAGTAAGATAGATATATTAGTGTTGCAAGAACATTGACAGCTCTTTTCCCAATAAATTGCCTAATTTTGTGTGTACAAGAAACTGCTCTGGCTGAAGACCAACTTAAGCAGTAATGGCTGGTAAGGACAATAGTGAGTGAGATGACAAGAAGGTACACTGGGAATACAAACTGCAGCCCTGTTTTGGTTACATCATCCATTCCATCATAGAAGCACAGGGGAAATCCCAAGTCCAAATTGACAAATGACACTATGATTTCTAGTGGTGCTAAATGAGATTGGCTAAAGAAAATGGTCGAATTTACTATAAGGATGTTTGCATAGAAAATAATTCCATAGAGGATGCCTGAAGTGACTGTGAGGTTAAGAGCAAACAGAATAGCCACCAGCAGTGCACCCAGTACAGCATAGATAAGGATGGTGAGTAGCCACATATTTGAGCACTTCTGACAGTCTGCAGATCCAAACATCACACTAAGGCCATCAGGACATTTGCCACACAGCACGCCTATGCGACCACCTGCACAAATGTCTGCAGGCTTTGCCAATGACATGCCAGCAGTATTGGATTTGCAGTATTTTAATGGGCATACGTTGGCCAATGATTCATTCCCATCAGGATCCAAGCCTATCCATTGAAGCCCACTTCTATTAACAGTACCAAGGTTAATGTCACATGTTACCCAAAATGAGGACAGGAAATCAGAGCATTTGCATTGCAATAATCCGCCTGAATCATTTAGCAGTGTAAACCCTTTATCACAAGGCTGAAGTGTCACAGAAATTGACATCAAATTATTTCCAGGTCTATTTGACAACTGCATTGATATGTTTTGCGGTAGACCGTATATTTGATACTCAGTAGCACTGCACTCGTTTTCAATCCATTGTACCTCCTGTTGGGGAGCTAGCCTTACTCCAGGCAAGGTGACACTGGCATAAAGCACACCGGGAGATGTAGCATTTGCATAATCCTGCAAAGTAACATCACACTTAATAGTCGCACCAGGATATATGTGGATAATAGAATCGTTGTAAGTATCTTCTCCAAGCCAACAGCTGCACAAGTGAATTTTGGCAGGAAATGACAATATCTCATTTATATTATTAGAGTTCACTAATTGAAAAAACTGGTCATAATCAGACTGGTTTTTCGGGTGTAAACCATTAGTGCCATCTAGCTGACAATTATAGATGGGTGTAGCGTATATGGCATGACCACCTATACTTGCACTGTTATCCTGGAAGGTGATGTTGTGAATACTGCCCAAAAAGTGCACTGCACATAATGTGTAGAAGTTCGTCTCTATAGTTTGATCTCCTTCTATGTAGATGGCACCACCAAATCTGGTGGCTGTATTTTGAGTGAAACTCACGTTGCAGGAGTCGTAAAAGTATAGGTGAGCGTCATTGGTGAGATAGATGGCCCCTCCACTCTCTCCAGAGTTATTTGCGAAAGTCACCTCTCCCTGTATGTATAGGTTTGACCCTATTCCTTGAATGGCCCCTTGCGGATTGTTCCCTGTGAATTTACTTCCAGTGCTAAAATGCCCAGTGATATTCATGTAACCAATTTCATTTAAGTACACAGCCCCACCCCTATAGCTAGCTCCACTACGACACGGAATACATTGGTTTTCGATAAACTCCACGTCGACAAGTTTGAGATAATAAGATTGCTTATAACCGTACCTGTTGTGGGCATCACCAGCGTACACAGCCGCTCCAATGCAAGCCTTGTTACCAAAGAAAACAGTCCCTAGAAGTTCGACTCTTGATCGAAGTTGCAATGCAATCACCGCCCCGCCCTCATCTGCACTGTTGTTTTGAAACCTACAATCGTTGATCACTAAGACTGGATCACGCGATTCACGACTTCGTATTGTCGCTGTTGTCATTATTAGTATTGCTCCACCTGGACCTTTCGCTGTATTGCTGTCAAACATGCTACTTGTAACGTTTAGGAATAGCATATTGATCGCTGTGATGGCTGCTCCACGGATGGCAACGTTACCAATGAAGCTACAGTTAGAGACGCTCACGCTAGACGCGGTCGCAGATAACGCCCTTCCATTCGCCCTAAACGAACAGTCGCGGATATCCACCACGTGGTCCCGTACCACTAGACCTGCAGGGTCAACGTATCCACTAGTATAGGTCATGATTTGACAGAGGCCGACAAAGGTACACTTTTTAATTGTTATTAAAGTCAGATTAATGCCGCTTCCGATGAACTCTGCTCCAGCTCCACAAATCGTACGCGTGCTACCACACGCACTAAAGTCTACATCAGACATGACAAAGTCCGTCAGAGCGCGGCCATACACACCATAGCCAGATGAATTAGAAAAAGTGACATTATTCACCGCGAAACGGAAAGAGTGAGATTCAGATACAGGACGGCAGCTATTAGCCACACACTGGTACCACAATCGACGAACGCTAATCCTTCTATTGTAACATTTTGAGTGCCGTTGAACCCAAATCCCCACCTACCTCTGCAAATGACTTTAGTCTCACTCTTTCCTGCCCCAGTTATGCGGATGTTCGTCAGGTTCGTGCCAACAATACAGAAACCAGTACGAGTGATCACGTGCACGCCCTGATGAAGTTCCAGTGTAGTGTTAGAAAGCAACGTTCCGTTGCACAGGTACTCTTGCAGAGCTGTAGGGTTTCCTGCTGGAATGGAGATGGTAATGCTATCTGCTAAAGCACCAACTGCAATAAGAAGAAAAATTAACGAGATGGAAGGGACCCTAGCCATGTGTATACTCCTCAGTCTACAGCGCTTTCCGTATATGCGGAATTGGACCCTTTGCATGAAAGGTCGGAAGTACGATAACGTCACGTCTGGAGTAAAAACCACAGCGGTTGCCTAGAGACATCGTGTCACGTTCGCGGACCTTTGCGTAATAAAATGGCAATGCTAGGAGTCATTCCTTCCCGCTCGGACATTGATCCTTCGGCCGATCCAGTTCCTGGTCAAACTATGCTGCCAACAGTAAGCTTGACAGCGTCTGACATACCCGGAGCCTTTTTAAATGGATGGCTTTTAAAAGGCTCTGGGTATGCCATACTCGGTCAAACTTACTGTTGGCAGCATAGTTTGATCAGGAACTGGATCGGCCGAAGGATCAATGTCCGAGCGGGAAGGAATGACTCCTAGCATTGCCATTTTATTACGCAAAGGTCCGCGAACGTGACACGATGTCTCTAGGCAACCGCTGTGGTTTTTACTCCAGACGTCACGTTTATCGTACTTCCGATCTTTCATGCTAAGGGAATTTATATCCTTGCACGCAATTATCCGGCAGTATAGGTATGTGCATGCGGTGAGCAAGGGGAAAGTACCTTGCACAATGAATGCATGTACAGTATATCATCAATAATAAGTTGGCACAATAGCGTTACGTTTTTACGTTATGCTTACACGAGTTTTACCACCTGTCAGTACCATGCATGCTTACAAACTTACAGTACAGACAAACATAGATTAAATATTTAAAAAAAAAACAACTGTAGTCTCGTACCCAGATCCGGTACAGTACGCCACAGCATCGGATGGATTACACCCAGGCCCGTAGGCTGGTCGGGAGACGGGGGGGTTCGGGAAAGCAATAAGGTGGAATTGATTAAGAGCGGGGGTGGGCGCAGGAGGGGGCGTAGCCCCTCTCGCCCAGCTAGGGGGTATGGGGAGCGCTGTAAGCTCCCCCATCGGGGTCTGGGGCTCCGCCCCAGCCGCTTTGCAACTTTTGCAATTTTTCATCCACAAAACATAGCATAATTGCATAGAAACATGGATATAGCCCAGTTTGTGTTCCCGTTCAATAATGAAGTACATGTAGCCTTGTAGGTCTGGCTTGCGAGTTGCGAGTCTAAAGGCTGGCATACACGGGGCAACTTCCGGGCGATTTGTCGTATGCAACTCAAATGACTACATGTAACAGTATATGCTAGTTGGGCGTAGCCCAACCTTTGCGTATCCGCCAATACGCGAAGGTCGGGCTACGCCCAACTAACAGTATGCATGGGTAAAAGTTCCGCAATTCCTGATCGTATATGCGGAACTTTTACCCATAGAGTTGCACGGAACCCGTAATTTATTCACGGAGCCTCCCCCTGTTCCGCCGCTGCTGTTTATTGTGGGCGGGACGTGGGCGCCCCATTTTAGAATTGATGTCCCGCGGTTGCTAAGCCAGCATGTATTGTTATCTCATTCTCACGGGCTATATAGCTAAACATGTATAGAAGTTATGAATAAATTATTTTGATGGCAAGCGGAACTAGTTCTGACGAGCGGGGGGGGGGGGGGGGGGGGGGGGTCGACCGAACCCACCGACCCCCCCCCCCCCCCCCCCCCCAGCCTACGGGCCTGAGTCACCACTTCCATTGGTCAGATGAAACGGTTCAACTATCCTGTGGACGTTACTTATAACACTTTTCTCGAGTAACCGGATAGCGAAGTTTCCAAAGGTGTACTGAATGGAAGTTGGACTTGGCATAGTCTGTGAATTTAAATAGCGCCCCCCCTTAGTTACACACACACTCAGTGGTCAGATGTGTGTGTCTCAATGTGTCTTAAACAGTGTTGTCAGTGACTTGCATAGCATGCATAAACCATTCATTACCAGCAGCTGCAATAATTTCATCCAATGCGTTGAACTTGCCACACAGGTACTAGTGATTGCATGACCTTTACATGTAGTTTACCCATGGTGGTAGATATTAGATTATCTAAAAATAATAATAATAAAAACTGGTAGATATTAGATAATCTATCTAAACAAGTGAGACCACAATGTACTATCTGATCTGGTAAACACACACTGTGGGTGTACGTACATCATTACATGTAATTAAGAATCAGAAAATTGTGCATGACACATGCACTGTAAAACTGTTTACATGATTTTTCTTTTTGATGTTCCAACTCCATTATGTGCCTTGTGCCCTGAGAAAGCACTATATAGATCCTTTATGTCATCACAGCATGCATCACCTGTAAACGCGGAAGCGATGTAACAAACCGACACAATCGTCTTCGCAATACCATCTTCAGCGCATGTCAACGTGCCTCATTACCTGCTCGCCTGGAGGCAGGATGGGGTTTAGGCAGCGCTGTAGTGAACTCAGAACTAGGCCTGCTGATATTCTAGTGTCAAGTTGGGAGTTAAAGCATAGATATTTGTATCAAATATCTATGGTTAAAGATATACTGCTGCTTTTGACATCACAGTATAACGGCAACGTTACCAACGAAGCTACAGTGGCGTAGCGAGGGTGTTGGGCGCCCGGGGGCAAAATGCACTAATGGCCCCCCCCCCAAGATCATTCACCCGAATACTGAAGGGGGGGTCCCCCTCGAGTTTGGCCAAATCCGACTACTTCCCCTTGCGTTTGGTAACGGATACATGGATACGAGGGGTATCCCTACGGTGGCCCGGTAGGTCGCGCGTACGAGCAACGGTTGGAGAGCAAAAATTGGTACGAGCGGTGGTTGGGGAGCAAAATTGCGTACGAGCCAAGAGCAAAATTGCGTACGAGCCAAGAGCAAAATTGCGTACGATCCGAGAGCAAAATTGAGTACGATCCGAGAGCAAAATGTGCACGAGCCCGGAGCAAAAATGCGTAGGAGCTGAGAGCAAAAGTGCGTAGAAGCTACGAGCAGTTGTTTACATGCGTTTTCCAATACGTCATTGGTCATGGCGGTAAAAATAGCAACATGTCTTCCTGACTCTTCCATCGCGATTTGTTCACGATGATCCGTTTTACAGTTTCTGTTTTTGTTTAGAACTTGCCCACGGAATGCAGAGCGTTATTAGGCAGCGCAAGGTTATGCCAGTTATCCTCCCTATTTGCGTGTGTGTGTACTACTGCACTGTCGGGTAAGTATCATCCTCACGTGTGTGCGTGTGCGTGTGTGTGTGTGTGTGTGTGTGTGTGTGTGTGATGTGTGTTTGTGTGTTTGTGTGTGTGCGCGCGCGTGTTTGTGTCACTGCATGTGTGCGTGTGTGTGTGTGGCCTTCTGCTAAAGCCACAAGGTAGGCCTATATCTCCCTTGTAACAAAGCTCATGTCTTCTCTTACTATTACAGTTCAAATGCTGACAGAACGTGAGTTTGGTTTTATAAAGCTGGTAGTTTCAATTTGTAAATAGGATTTCAGTCTGCTGGCTCTAGAAGGGACATATAACTCTGAAACTGTACTTAACTGCATGAGTAGTGTAACAATCTATTTTCCTGTAGATGATCATGCAGGAGTCACCACTCTATTTGGGATTCTGCCATTACTCAATGGTCCAAATGTCGTAATGAACCACATCCCTCTGGCCCAAGTTCACACCGACAAAGGTCATGAGATCTAGCGAGGGTTTCTTCCATTTCAGCTGAACTCTTGGCCACTGCTCCTGATCCTGTGTCCAAGGCGAGGCTTTTATCTGCCTCTAAAATGGAATCTGGTGCCTGGTTGCACACCTTACCAGTTGCATCAGATAGTGTACCGTCCATGCAAAGGCCCAGGGAGGTGACTGGTAAGGTTTGCAACCAGGCACCAGATTCCTTTTTAGAGGCAGATAAAAGCCTCGCCTTGGACACAGGATCACCTCCAGGGAGCAGTGGCCAGGAGTTCAGCTGAAATGAAAGAAACCCTCGCTAGATCCTCATGACTTCTGTCGGTTTGAACTTGGGCCAGAGGGATGTGGTTCATTACAACATTTGGACCATTGAGTGATGGCAGAATCCCAAATGAAGAGTGGTGGCTCCTGCATGATCATCTACAGGAAAATAGATTGCCACACTAATCATGCAGTTAAATACGGTTTCAGAGTTATATGTCCCTTAGCAGACTGAAATCCTATATCCTGTGTGTGTGACATAACTATTATACAGCTTTATAAAACCAAACTCACGTTCTGTCAGCATTTGAGCTGTAATAGTAAAAGAAGACATGAGCTTTGTTACACGGGAGATATAGGCCTACCTTGTGGCTTTAACAGCAAGGCCACACACACACACACACACACACACACACACACACACACGCACACGCACACACACACACGACACATAACACACACACACATGACACATACACACACGCTGTCTGTAATTCACACACAACACACACAGGCACGCACGCACAGTGACACAGAAACACGCGCACACACACACACACACACACGCACACGCACACACGTGAGGATGATACAGTGCAGTAGTACACACACACGCAAATAGGGAGGATAACTGGCATAACCTTGCGCTGCCTAATAACGCTCTGCATTCCGTGGGCAAGTTCTAAACAAAAACAGAAACTGTAAAACGGATCATCGTGAACAAATCGCGATGGAAGAGTCAGGAAGACATGTTGCTATTTTTACCGCCATGACCAATGACGTATTGGAAAACGCATGTAAACAACTGCTCGTAGCTTCTACGCACTTTTGCTCTCAGCTCCTACGCATTTTTGCTCCGGGCTCGTGCACATTTTTGCTCTCGGATCGTATGAAGCGCCGTATGGGACAAAATTGATCTTTTTCTATTGGTACGATGTTGTACCATTTCAGCAATCGTAGCGACAGGTTTTTGCAATCGTAGCGACAGGTTTTTGCAATCGCATCGACGGACCTTGCCAATCGAATTGATGGTTTCTATGGAGCGCCAAATGCTCCAAAATATGGAGCGCCAAATGCTCCAAAATTCATCGAAATTATTCGTTACGTTGCAACTGCATCATCGACTGCTTTTGACAATCGCAGTCCCTCACTTTTCACTCGCATCGACCGCTTTTCACAGTTGCAGTGTCTCGCTTTTCACTCGCATCGACCGTTTCCTTCAATCGTACGGACCTATATTTCTGTCGCATCGATTGCTTTTGAATATCGTGCTGTTCACTCCACATCGATGGTCTACGTTCGTCAATCGACACGTTTAGACCATCCATCGATGGGATTGGATCATCGATCGATGAGATTGGATCATCGATCGATGAGATTGGATCATCGATCGATGGGATTGGATCATCGATCGATGGGATTGGACCATCGATCGATGGGATTGGACCATCGATCGATGGGATTGGACCATCGATCGATGCAGTTGAACCATCGATCGATGCGATTGGACCGCCGTCGATGTGATTCTTATTTACTCTCGTACCCAGACCTATGTTTTATGCTAACGTTACGTACTAGCGTAACCTTACATGTAAATTTGCCCAGCGTTTCGATGAAGAACACATGTGCGAACTAAACATACGTGTTTAGTATAGCTGTACGTGCTTTTGTGTGCAAGGCCGTAGATAAGGCTGTGCTTGGGGGGGGGGGGGGGGGGGGGGGGGGGGGGGGGGGCTTGAGGCCCCCCAAAATTTTCCGCTTGGAGAAAATATACATGTAAACCAGGCCTATGCCCCCCTGTATACGCCTTCTGTCCGCGGGTACTTGTACATTCAAATCCAGTAGCAAAGGTATCAGGATTAATCACCACAAATATCCGTCCCTGATGTGAATATGTATGGTGTGCATGCAGATTAAAGCGATTGGTCATTCACATCAAAGATGCTTAACAGATTAAATTTTCGTAGGTGCATGGCCCATAAAAGTACCACCGCGTAGTACGTCTTCCATCATGGTAATTAAGTGGAGAAGTAAGTGAAGGAGGGGAAGGAAATTAAGGTTAAGAGGAGAGGGAAGTGGAGAAGAAGAGGGCAAGACAAGAGGGGGAGGAAGAAAGAAGGGGGAGAGGAGGGGAAGGGATTTAGAAAAGAAGGGAGAGTAGAAGAGAAAGGTGAAGAGAATGGGGAAGGGGAAGGGAGAGAGGAGCAGAAGGAGAAGAGAATGAAAGAACTGTTGTGTGTGTGTGTGTGTGTGTGTGTGTGTGTGTGTGTGTGTGTACATGTGTGTGTATGTGTATGTGTGTGTGCTGTATAGTCATTGTGATTGTGTGTATCAATTGGACTTATGTCGAGATTGCATGTGAGGCACACGTATGATTTTTTTAGAAAACGAGACAGGGTGGAAGTGGAGGAGCAAATGAGGGGATAGCTAGCACAACATCATATAGGACATGGCATACACAAACACCCACCTGGTGGGATGGTGTTTCCTTTCTAAGGATCCATGTCCACCTAATAACATCGGCCAAGAACAGCTAACATCTCATTCTGGCAGACACACATGTACATTAGAATATACATTCCGAGAGCATGCAGCAGTGCTTGTGGCCACGTCAAGAACAAATTAAAGCTGCATGTCCTCATTAGAAGCTGCTGGTGTTATTTCTGTAGGATTAGTTCACACCATGCAGTGCAGCCTGAATGAGTAGCACCTTATTTGCATTTTTGAAGGGCATTCGAGTCCAGTTGATAAAGGGCATTTCCATTGATAAAGGAACATTTATTACCGTTGAACGAAAATGGTCTTACCAGTCCTCTTAGGAAAAGTACACTTCTTAGCAAAAAACTGTGGAGTATATTTGGTTAGATCACTGAAGGGCAACTCAGGACTATAAAAACGATGCCATTTAAAATTAAAATACACATACGTGCATACAATAGAAGATTGCAAGTTTATAAACTTGCAATCTTCTATTGTATGCACGTATGTGTATTTTAATTTTAAATGGCATCGTTTTTATAGTCCTGAGTTGCTAAGTTGCATTCCTTCTTGTTGGGTTGGTTTCATACCATTTGGTTAGTAGATGTGCGATGATAGCGATGCCTGCATGGAAGAGTATAGGTAATAATGGAGGGAGGCAAAAGCCTGTGTGATGCCGTAAAAATAGTATCAAACATCCTCTTAACTGTAACTTACCACACATGAATTGCTACTATACCAAATATATACCATGCAGAGGCAGAGGGTCGCGTGTATGCACTATGGACATGCAGCAACATTGGAACCTGCTTGCTCTTAGTTTTGTCAACCACATGTATGCAGCCCAGCTGTGGTTGACAAAACTAAGAGCAAGCAGGTTCCAATGTTCTTCATGCAACTGTATAGCAATCAAAAAACTGGCAGAAGCAAAGTATACCTTACAGCAAAACATTTTCAGGTTTGATTGGCCTTTGCATGGAGGTTCATAATCATCACACCATAGGCCACAACACCGTTTTTCATCATCCATTCACATAGCAATTGCTGACGGCAAGGTCAATTTTTCTGCAATGCCGGTGGTAAACTTCTCCCCGGAAAAAAGCCTCAGGTATCTTACATAATCACTACTGATTTAGACAGAAATGGCTATATTGCATTTAATGATCTGTCTTACACTAACCTGCATGCATGGTATCAAAAATAAATGGGTGTCAGTGGGCTGACTCAGAGGTGTATAACTGTCCCAGGCTTAGCTAGGGAAGTTTAATTAGGGACGTACATATACATGTATAGACATGCATGCAGCTAATGATTGACGTACCGACTACGATATTGTAATAGCGCATGTATTAGTATGCATTTTAGTTTTGTCTTTTACATGAATATATATATATAATTATAATTATATATATAATTATAAATTATAATAAATAATAATAATAATTTCCGCGCGCGGTTGAGCGGTGCTCTCTCTCATCTACTCACTACCCTCGAGCTCTCTCCTTGGACCCAGCTCTTGACTTTAAGATTGGTACGTGTAGGCTGGCCACCTCACGGTACTTGCCATCTTTGGCTCACCAAGTGATAGTCCTGAAGATGCACCCTCGTGGTGCGCTCTTATTCGAAGGACCTTCAGCTTTGAGGATGCCCCGTGACAAGAAGGAAGCGGTGCGCTCGGAAGGGAATGTGAAAGGCGTCGTTACGCTGAATAGCTCCGTGGAAGAGCAATTATCCGTGGAATTCGTGATCAAGGACTACATGGATATTTTGTCTACAAACCAATGTGGGTCTGAAATCGCTAGATGGGCGCCTCAGAGTTGGGGAACTGATAAGAAGAGTGCACGACGGGAGAGTGTATAGATCAGGTGTTACTGTAGGTAGTTGAGGTACTGTGTAAATAATATTAGTATCCTATATATAATTATTATTTTGTATAATTATAATTATAATTGTAATTATAATAATACAATGTTAATGCGAAACAGATAATAAGCCGACTGAAAAATATATATTTGTTCACATTCACATGGAGATCCTAAGCCTATTTCTGAGTAGGATAGATCAATGGCCTCGACAACTGCTTTTGTATAGGTTTATCAGTGAAGATGATGATGGAGAAGTCTTAGCCAAAACAGGGTGGAGCTGTAGGCGCACCTGCATGCTATTGTGTTTTTACTGTGTGAGAAAGGTCATTATTTTGTATCAGACCCATACCACTAGACCCTCTTAATTCTTCTATTGTCCATTATACACCTGTATGTGTATAATCATCATTGCATTGATGACTTATAACCTTTTATGATAAGATCGCATGTTAAACACTATAATAAGCCTGCGTGTCATCTTATAATTTTATAGCTTTCAGTGGTAAACTGACACCACGGGTCGAGTTGCCAGCCCTACATATTCATAAATAAGAGACTTTTTTCAGAAAAGCATGCATATGATCAATAGTTTTGCAAATAGTCCATCACGCCGTACTTGACCCTCCCATTGATCTGACATGCATGCTCAGCTCGCAGAATCGTTTAAAAAAATTAACGTTTATCTCCAATCGTCCTGGCCTTATACAAGGAGGATGGTCCTTATAAATAAGGACGGTTTTGATGTAATTAACTAATAATAGTAACAGCTTGATGGCTATAACTATCATTGATCAATTTTATCACAGTCCAGCATCTGCCAAATCATTCGTATCATGTTGGCCATTTGCATTGAATGCATGGCATGCAAAGAAGTACCATAAAATAGCATATTTCTTGTACTGCGATTAGACAGCAGCAATGCCAATATTTAATTGTACAAACTGAGATTAATTTTCAAGCAATTGCCGATAACTTATAAACCACACATCTGATTTAAAACGCGTATAAGAACTAAAACACCGCCAGGAAATTGCCCTATCATCCAGTAATGTGTGCGTTCCGTACTAGCTTTTCATAATGCATGATGTAGTTTACTGATCTGATCAATGTCAAAAAAGCAAGTAGAGAATGAAATAAGATGCTCTTAATTTCTCTTCATGGAAAAAGAATCAATGCCGCCAGCTAACTGCAATAACGTATGAAAAAAAATACATGAACATACTAAAACAAAACATAGTTGATTTCACTGACAAGCATAAACAAATGCTCTAGTTGTAGTATAAAATGAAATTCCATAATCGCTACCGTCTTGCATTGGATCAACAGCTTCCTTCAAAGCAATCACTTGCTGATCAGAGAGTGGACAAGCAGTATCGGGCAAATCAACACTTTCATCACTTTCTGCAACACAAGGACCTGACCAGTCGATTCCATACTGATCATCAATGCAATTTTCCAGTGCACCATTTATAGCATTCACATCGGTATTAAGCTTTGCCATTCTCCCATAATTCAGAGTTGATATGGCCCGGGAGTCATATTTTTTTCACTACGAAGCTTGTGATGGCTATAGCTTTCACGAAAAATATCCAATTGATACTGAATACGACAGGTGTATACATAGTGTAGGCTATAGATGTCCTTTTCATTAGCCGGATCCAGCAAACCTGCATCTTCCAAAGCATAAAACATATTATAAAATAAAGATATGCAACCAGCAAACACATCCCTCCGCAATCGCTCTATTCGTTGATTATGTACACTTCTTCCAGTGATACAGCCTCCACGCCCAGGTCCACGATTAGGATGACTTAACATGTATTCAGACACCTGAACATTTTCACCCCCTTTGTCACACCTCACACGTGATGGAAGGTCAAAGGAAGCAACTGCACCAAGGAAGTGATTCAATACAGTGCCTGAAGAATTATTTGTAGATGCTTTCAAATACACAGGAAACCTAGAGAACCCATCGAGTCAATGCCGCCATGAATAATAATACGCCACGTCCTGATAAGTTTATGGTGCCCATCAATATGCCACATATCCAGAAATGAGCGGTCAAAGGGAAAGCTAATTAATTCGCGGTTTTCGAATCACCGAATATTCCCGTATAACTTCCCATAGACATGTATGGGGTACTTCAATACCAAGCACACCAGATTTTTCTCAGCATTTGCCAAAGGGGATTGTTAGTACACTACATTTGCCATGATTTTTAGTGGGGTCGCCGTATTTTTCCTATTTAAGGCGTCGCTTCGTGCGTTTTCTCATTACAAATTCTATGACCATTTGTGTCAACACCTTTACGATTTGCTAATTTGCCAAAGGAAAAACATGTAGCTAGTACATCGAAGAACTATAATATATATTGAAAATTAGGTCTTTGTATTAAAAAATCGGCTTCCATAATTGAAAGAAGTATTCTATATTGAATCAGATTGTTGTCTCCGTCTCGTGCCCTCAAAATCGACTCACGCGCGGGACAAGGCAAATGAGTATCCCCCTAACTGTACCAGTTTTATGCTGTATGAAATCGGGCCTGAAATCGATTCTGCACGCCTCCTAGCGCTACGTAACAAGGTTTGTTGCTACCAGTTGAGTAGCCTACATATAAATATACGTTAATAGTCGTTATCGTACCCATACGTTCCGGATCTTTTGTAAACATCGCCGGGCCCATTTCATACTTGTATTGCTGTTAGGCTGTTACGTTGGTAGTTTTTATCTAAGTAACTGAAGTACAACTACTAGTATAGGTGTGGCCGGAGCTACTATTGGCACCAATAGTAATACGGCTACATGCATGTGTTTTAATTCTAGAAAATGCGCACCGATTTATCGAGTATCAAAGAAGCTGATAGCAGCGTCAACGGCGTGGTAGCGTATTGTATTCTGTTGTATCTGGCGCTGCGTTGCAACATCCACCACCAGCAAAACGCCGTTGCAATCTTTCAGGTGAAATAAATATAAAATGCATGTGCAAGTCAATGACTTACGTAGGCATTGCACATCTCTCAACTTGGTAATTGCAATAATGTCAGTCATTTCTTACCCTGCACTGCATGCTTTGTGTTTTATTGTAATATTTAGCTACCTTGCGTACTTACTAGTACATGTATATTACCGCTGTGAAGGCACCATAGTTATAAGGTGTGACTGTTTACAAATGGGTTATTGTGTCAGTGTGGTATGTAGCAGGCTTTGTTATGTGCATACAATGTAATGTATGCACATGTGCATATGGATCCGGACATATGTAGAAAGTTGGAAAGTTGGCAACAGACTCAAACGTGAATGTTGTGCATGTGTTGTTGACTGCATCACAGTGAAACTTATTAGTGAACAATTTGAAATAAATCACAAGATGACCGCCAATGTATGGGCGATTTCTCGATATGACACAACACGCAAACACTAAAACGCATCACACACATCAAACAAACTGTCAGACATTCTCTGCAACCATTCTCTGCTACATGTACCAATGTAAAGGTCTTGTTGATAACAATGAATACAATATTTCAAGGAATGGTATACAAATATCAAGATAAAATATTTGTACATGCTCATACAAGTATGCATATCTGTGTATGTGTAAACAATTAATTTTTTGTATGTTTGTGTTGTATATGTGTATGTGTGTTACATATGGACAACATTTCAACAGCCCTTTGCTGTGGCAGAACACACATTGCTGAGTTATCTTGAGCCTGAATACCACAAATGCAACAGTGAAAAATGTGAAGCCAGAACAGAGTAAGGCTGTTTGTGTATGTGTGTGTGCGTTACCAGTGGGGTAAGGCAGTGGCTCAAACATGGCACTGATCTTGGTGAACACACACACACACACACACAAACACACACACAAACACATGATGTGATATTGTGGTCAATTAGTTATGGCATGTGCAAATGGGAGGGGCTGTGTTTGTGTGTGTTGCCTGTCTTGTGACAAATACACATGCATGTACACACACATGAGGCTTCTGTAACCTACTGTAGGCAACTAAAACATATCTAGCAAATTAACCCCTCCTTTCCCCCCAGAACTTGGTGATAGACACACACACACACACACACACACACACACACACACACACACACAAGCACACACAAGTACATACATGTACAAGCACACACACACATACACACAGTTTGGGGTGTGTATTGTGGGCGGGTCGATGTTACAGGGGGTCGCGTGATATACTCTGCTGTGTAGTGTTGTTGCTGATTTGCTGATATCTTTGGGCAACCAAGTCCCCAATCCTTGACTACGCGCCATACGCGAAGCACACACGAAGCTTCTAAAATCACTAAAACATCCATAGAAAAGCAGGCCTTCATTCCATATGTGTAATGATAGTGCCATGGTGCAGTGCCTATTAAGTAGTGCTTTGGTGCTTATTGTGCAGCGCTATGGTGCTACATTTATGAAGTAGTGCTATTGTGGAAATACCTGTAGTGAGCACTACATGGTGCAGTTCTTGTGAAGTACTGATGTGTGAAGTATCTCTGTATGTGTAAACATATGGTCTAGCTAATCGTGTGCATATTTATGTGTGTTTGCATTGTACATGTATGTGTGTTACATATGGACATTTCAACAACTCAGGAGACAAGGTGTATGGCTGAGTTATCTTGAGCAACAGTCAAAAATGTGAAGCCAGAACAGAGTAAGACTGTAAGGCTTTGTGTGTGTATATGTGTGTGCGTTACCAACTGGTGTGATAACGGAGTGGCTCAAACAATACTAGCTTCAATAGTAAATCCTGTTTTAGGCTTTTCATTAGTTTTTTAAAATTTAAATTGCTTTTGTGATGAAAAAATTTATGTAATTTGCATGTCTACAACTGAAATGATGATACAATATCTATTGGAGAGATTGGTATATCAAAAACCAAAGCAACCAAGAACAGTTGGATTTAGGGCAAAATTATGCACATAAATATTCAATCTGCTGATTACTATTATGCATTTTGTTATTTTTAGTGGGCATCAAGGTGGTGGAAGCAGCAGTATTGCAATGAATTGTGAAAGGTATTTTTATAATTCTATAACAATATTATTTACCTTACGATAATGCCTCTAAGCATGTCCTATATGTGTACTTTGTATATGATTCTGCTTCATCAGAGATTTTCACTTGCATTAAGCAAACATTTCATATCAGTTAGCATGCTTAATTTATGGACCAATCACTGTTAACTTTGCTACGTAACCCATTGAGATCTGGGTGCCTGGATCTACTCTCTAAGGCATAGAGACATTATCGTACCAATTTTTCTGTTTCAAACTAGTTCTAGTTTTGTGGTTAAGCTTGTTAAGTCCAGCAAGTTATGGTGGAGAAAGAAAGCTTTTGTAAACCAGGAATCTATGCACACTCCTCTATTGAAACCTAATTCCTTTGTTTAAAAGTGATAGCCTTGGCATCGTGGAGAATTCAGGCAAAGCGATGATAGGAAAAACATTTTTGGCCATTATCCAGTTATTTAATAATTTATTTATATTCAAAATGTGGTTTCATTTGTGTATGAATGTTTATAAAAAAAATTGTAATTTGTACAATAATTATTATTCATTTCTTATTTTTAGTGAAATGTTGCGGCCGGCTACTAGAAGCAGCAGTAGTGCAATGAATCATGAGAGGTATTTTATCTTTACCTTTAATGTTCAGTGGTATGTACCTTTTAAGATTAGGAATGTGATAGCATGACTTGGGCCTGTGATCGTATGTAGTCAAGCACTGTTGATTATGACACAAACTAGAAACTGTTTTCAATTCATGTAACGTTTTGTATGCATGCTCGTTTCTGCCTTTGAAAATGAGTTTTTTCAGTTTTAGTTGTTAAACTCTTGTTAGTTATATACATCATATTTTCAAATTGTGGCTTATACATGTGCATATTTAATTGCATCTAACATTGATGGGCCAACCACTATTACTTCAACTTGGCTACATAGTTCTAGGCGTAGAGTAATTATACTTCTGTTGTTAAGCTTCTTAGGTCCAGCAAGTTATGTTGCAGAAAGAAAGCTTTTGTAAACCAGGAATCTACACACCTACTCTTTAAAAAAGCAAATTGAAACCTAATCCCTGTGTTTCATTAAAATGGCATCAAAAATGATAGCCTTGACATCTAGAAAAATTCAAGCAAAGTGAAGAAATTTGGCGAGTTTTCCTGTCATGGAATAATTAATTTATATATGAAATCCTGTTTAGTGCAATTATTGTTATTCATTTATTATTTACAGTGGAGTTTTGCAGCAGGCTGGTGGAAGTGGCAGTAGTGCAATGAATATTGAAAGGTATTTATGCCACTTTTATCATTTTATAAGAATGGTATGTACTGTAATATTAGAAATGTCATGGCATTTCTCAAGCCTTAGATCATATCCATGCACTATTAATTATAACCTGCATGGGTTTTTTTTGTTCATGTACAGCCTTTAATAGGCTTTTTTTTGTGGCTTTGAATTTATTGCACTTGTGTTTGATATGAATACAGATACGTATTGATAGTGCCTTTAACTGTACATTTCCTGATCATGTGTAATTGATGAGCCAATCACTATTTGCTACGTAGCCCATTGAGATATGGGTGCCCAAGATCTCCGTAGCTTCCAGTTCGGTTGTACGGTTTTCCCGGGGAAAAGGAAAAAAAAAAGCACTTGCATGCCATAATTGTTAACCCATCTGCATTATAGCCGGACCACTTACTATACAGCTGTAGTTTGGTTACAACCCTGTCTATCTATGGGCATAGAGACATTTCCTTAATAATAGTTGTACTTTTGTGATCTGGTCTAGCAAGTTATGATGGAGAAAAAATTGTAAACCAGCACTCTTGAAAAAGCGAAGTATAACCTCATCACTTTTTAATCATAGATTGACCTTCGCTGTTAACCTTAATTCTCCAGGTCCAAGTCCTACGCGTAGGACCAATATTTGAAAATTCATTATAAATAGAAATGCAGTTTTTTGGCATCCATTTCTCTACTGTTGTTTGATGTGTCTATCATGCTAAATTTACCAATTGTCAGTCAATTTTTATATCACACCCTTGGTTACACGATGCAAATAAACAGATATGGTTCTTAAAAATGCATTATGTAGAGAATTTAATTGTCACAGAAAAAAGTACGACAAGTATCACTTTTAAAAAATGTTCTTTGAAGCATGATGTGTGGGCTACTTTATACATTCTACGGCAGTGTTTTTACTCTAATTGATTTTGTTATTTTTACCGAAGACGCACTGTACGTTTTCAAGATTTTGTCCATTCACTTGGCTATTCCCGCAACATGCGTCTGACAAATACCTATCGTTCATAAGCTTGTGGAGCTAGCAATTTCCAAATGTACAATGTACTTTTTTATTTGCTTAGTGCAAAAGACCTGACCTACTACCCACTTCTTTTAAAATGTTGCTCTGATCTTCCCAACATTACTTTTTGGTACTTTAAGTTGCTTTGCAATTTACCGCAAATACATCTTTTAGCAATGCAGTATTGATTGTATTTGACAATCTCTGATGAATTGCAAGAAAGTAAAAATATTTCCTGAATTAATAATCATTTCTACAGTGCAATGAGATTTTGGTTTATTTTTTGATCATATGAGTTTGCTAAAAATTAATTTTAACTTGCGTCCTATGCGTAGGATGCTAATCCTACGCGTAGGACGATGGGAGATTAAAGGTTAAACCGTGTAGTTTAACATTTAAAAATTAGTTTGTTCCTATACCTCATTGCTCGCACTTTCGAGCGTTGACTGATTCGGACTAATCTAAAGCACCATTTTGCGTTGTCAGAATAGGTATAAGCTCAGATTTGGCGCTCGAAACTACCGTGTCTCTAATACTACCTACGTTTGCCTACATTTAGTTGTCCGTGCCACAAAACAACAAGCAAGACATAGTAATATTCTAGATAGTGCAGCTGTTCACTGTAGCTCTTTTCCGAGCCGCTTCAACTTAACAAACAACACTTTTACAATCGCTAAAAGGCTGCGCCTTCACCAGCATATGAAAACAGGAGTAACGAAAAGCAAAGGTGATAAAACAACTTCTGGCGCTCCAAGTTAATGAGATTTGCAGCTGAGGTATAGTCTTTAAATATAAATATATATAATCGCAATGGAATAATGTTAGACAGGTTTAACACTTTGTTAAACCAGTTTAACATCGGTCAATCTATGATTAAAAACAGTAACAAAATTTATGGTCTTGGCATATTGAATGATTCAAGCATAGCATGTAATGATTACATGTACATGTACCTGTTGGGTGCAATTATTGCTATTCATTTGTTATGTACAGTGGAGTTTTGCAGCAGGCTGGTGGAAGTAGCAGTAGTGCTGAAATGTAATGGTGTGTACCGTACTATCAGAAATGGCATGGCATGGCTCAAGCCATAGATCATAGCCAAGCACTATTATTTCATTGGTACAAACTAATATGAATTTTATGTACTTTACAATTATTGTTTAAAACATCTTGCAGTCATACCCCATGGTATAGCAACATTTGTAGCACAGAATATTTTTAAGTTGTTTTATTATAACTTGGACAGGAAACCTGTTTTCTATGAATGTAATTTATTGTAATTTATTGTATTGAGCTTCTTGTGGCTTTGAAGTTGTTGTACTTGTTTTTGATATATAAGGATGTATAACTAACTAGTATTCAATTCATGGCATCTAAGTGTGCATGTTTAATTGCACTATTTGCTACGTAGCCCATTGACATAATGAATAATAGTTCTACTTTTGTTGTCTGGTCCATCAAGGTATGGTGGAGAATGAAAGCTTTTGTAAACCAGGATTCTATCTAAAAAGTAAATTGTAACTTAATCTCCTTGCTTAACACAGTATTGCTTTAATCTATTTTAAAATTTAAAAGGGGTAAACAAAAATCTGATTGCACGAAAGTATTAAACAAAAAAAAAAGAAAATTATACTATTAATTGGCCTTTATTGCTAAGTTATGTTCATAATTAGTGACCCCTCTCTAAAAAAAGTATTTGCATCCATTTCTCCCTGCCCAGTGAAAGTATTCGCTATATAACTACAGGTTATATAGAGCTATAGTACGGGAGACCGACCATATTTCTACCTTCTCACCAACTCTTGTACTGTTTACTAGCTAGTTAATTGGCTCTTTAATTGGCTCCAAAAAGGTATTTACATGTACATCGATTTCTCCCTGCCCTGTGAATGTATTGGTACGAAATTCACTGTATAACTAAAGGTCATCAATGCATATTGCTTGGCTGAGTCAGTTATTAAACCAGGTAAAAAGGTTAGGTTAGCATCGCCGTTTTGTGTTTACACCACTTATATTTTTTTATTGTCAACAAATAGCAACTGGGCAATGAAATTTTTGTTTTATTGTTACACTACACATGTACATGTAGATGCAAGTAAATGACATTAATTACTTCGGACAACTATCACGAAATGCAACCACCCGGTAGGTTAGCGATCTTTTCACTCACTTCATGGAAAATAATTACACACCAAAATATATTTCCACATAAACAAATGTACGTACTGTTACAAAGATATACTGTTTTGTGCAACGTAGAATTTTTATGATGATAAAACATAAAGCTCAGGTGGATGATTTTGATGGACACTGTCTCATATTTTTATATTTTGACATACATAATATCGTTACAACTTTGCACTTTGTTACATTGTGCATAGAGATGCATTGGTAGATGTACATGTACAACATCTTTACATTCCTAGTGGCCATGGCGAGGCGCATCAATTCTGAAACACCTGTTCGCATCAGTGTGCACCGTAACCTTGTGTGGGTGGATGCTCTCCGAGAAGCAAAAAAGAAGTCCTTTTCTGCCTCTGCTTTGTTAAAGGTATTTGTATTCAATACCATTAATTACATCAGCTGGTCATGTCAATTCAGGTAACCTTCTTTGGTGAGACTTCAATTGACACTGGGGGTCCACGTCGGGAGTTTTTTAGGCTCCTTGTAGTCCAAGCCGCAAAGA
Organism: Spongilla lacustris; assembly: GCA_949361645.1. NCBI lineage: Eukaryota > Metazoa > Porifera > Demospongiae > Spongillida > Spongillidae > Spongilla > Spongilla lacustris. The sequence continues at coordinate 4,863,058 of OX442428.1, forward strand.
CACTACTGAGAGGAGTGGATATCAAATTCTTCTCCTTAAATGTGCCTGCAATTGTGGTAGGTAGTCTACTTAGAAGAGTTTGTAATTGTTTTGTTTAAGTAATAAGTAAGTTTTTTTTTAAATACAGGGATTGCTGAATTATATGCTTCTGGTTATCAGTGTAAACAAATTTTTACCTACAATGAATTTTGTTCATATTACTATAAATTACATTGTACTAAATCTCATTAGTATATTCTTATACATTTCTTTTCTGCAGCAGCGGCAGTATTATTACTTGGGCCTGTTTGTCGCAATGTCAATTTCACAAGGAGGATGCGGAATTCCATTCCTAGCATCAACTGTCTATGACTACATTGCTACTGGAAAGTGCACTAGTGTGAGTCAGAGTGTCAATCCTCATGAAATACCGGAGCATTCATTGAGGAGTACAGTTGAAAAAGTAAGTCATTGTTCTTATGCATTTTTTCTTTAGCTACCATTCATTGATAACAAAAATGTAATATCCATATTTAATTATGTTAACTATTTTGTACACATAGTGATAAGATCAGTATTATGTTCTAGCATAAAAACCTGGCACAAAATGTTTTCAGTGTGTCACACAAAGATGTATAACCAATGCTATATATGTTTTAAAGATCCATTCTTATGGTACCGCTGATACGTTTGGATTTGTGATTAGCCTCGTATTGTGCAGCAGCTGCACGCACACCAACAACTTCATGTGCTAAAACATTGACAAGGTTGCCTATCTTTACCACTTTAGGCGCCATTTATACCACTATTTATGTTTCGTTAATATTAGTAGAGATGTGACTAGAGAATGTGTCATCCGTTGATCAAACCGCTTTTGTTGGTAAAACATGGATGTTAACCACGGTTACATCCTAGATACTTTGCTGATATTTGTTTTAATTCAGGTTCAGATTGCTAGCAACTCTTTGGACAAAATGAGAGATGTTTTCCAGGGTGATGATGCAAAAATCTGTTGATGGAGTGTGGGTTCATTACATCTGAGGTTAACAGCTTTGAGCTGAAACCAACCATATTGTCAGCCATAATAGACTATCACCTGATGTTTAAGGTGAAAACTGCAATGGATCAATTTATGGAAGGAATGGAGGTTCTAGAAACTCTTAATGAGATAAGGAAGAATCCATCATCATTTAAGAATTTGTTTGTGTACTCACAGCAGAAGATCGATGCTGGTAATCAGAGCAATATTGTGATTTAACTGCCTGCTTATTTATGAATTGGCTTTCTTATCAGATCTGCTTCAATCTATCCTGGACATCCAATTCAGTGGTCAGAACAATGCTGAATATGCAGCTTATTCGAACTTCAACTTGTTTATTGAAGAATGTAATAATGGTAGGTAGCCTTTAGAAAACTTTTTTGTAATAATATGTACATTCATTTAATAGGTACTGCAGATGGCTGTACATTAGAGGATATTTTAGTGTTTTTTACTGGGTCATCAAGTATACCCCCTCACGGGTTTGGGAAAAAAAACAGTTGCACTGTGACTTTCATTTCAGATGGAAAAACGTCCCTCCCCACGGCATCTACATGCAACATGGAACTCAGATTGCCAACAAGCCATGGAGAAGATTATTTTTCTTTCAAACAGTCCATGATTTTAGCATTAAAAGGCAATGATGGTTTTGGTCAGTTTTTGATTCAGTTTCATGTTCCCTACCCATGTTATCCTCCTACACTGGTAAGGTTTCCCTGACCCGTGTCATTGCTTAACCGTATTTTTTAGTACATGTAGCTCTACACTGCAACTGGTGATCATTATTTATCCTACAATGGTAAGGTTTCATTGACCTGTGTCATTGCTTAACCGTACATTTTTGTACATGTAGCTCTACACTGCAATAGGTGATCATTATTATATCTATACATGTATCTAATCAATCTATTCATTTGTAATGATCTGATGGCTACCAAAAAAAAAAGTTTGTCTGGTTACAAAATCATGGAAATCTATCCCTACCAGGGGTGTGTGCATGTGTTGCAATTTGGAGGGGGGGGGGGGGGAGGGGTTAGGTCCAAATGGCTCCTTGCTTATCTGAAGATAACCGCGTGGATTTAGGTTATATAATGTATCTGCTTTCAACGGGAGTGGGGAGTGAAGTAGGTACTAAGGATCTGGGGAGGAAGGGACTCAAATGTCTTACATGTAGTTAGAAACCTTTGTGCATGCTGTCGTGCACCCCACACAGGTGCATGGAGACCTGCCCATTGTGCATGTCCATCAAAGTCACCCTGTACCTCCCTATTACATATGCATGTAGTTAAATATCCGGCCACATCCAAATTCCTACAGTTACATGCAAATATTGGGTCTTCTATCGGGCTTTCAATACATCGTGTTGATGCGAGGGACAACACACGTACACGTGCTTGTGTGTCTTGTATCGGCCTTTTAACTGGCTGCAGGAGGATAGGATAGAGGGGTGGGGACATGATCCCAACAATACGAGTGAGTGGGGCACTCTGCTTGACAGATACAGCTGCCAAACTATTCGCATGCTCTGTGAGAAAACGTTGCCTGCCTTTTATAGTAATTTGGTAGGCACTACAAACAATAGCTTAAAGACTCCCAATCATAATTATTGTACAGATTCAAAAAAGGTCATATATACTGAAGCAGCCTGCACATAGCTTAGCAACCGTATTAGTTCGCACGTACGGCTATACTATAAACAAGTATGTTCGCACATATGTTCTTCATCAAATCGCCGGGCAACATAAAACATAGGTCTGGGTACGAGAGTAAACCAGAATGGTCCAATCGCATCGATCGATGGTTCAATCGTATCGATCGATGGTCCAATCCCATCGATCGATGATCCAATCCCATCGATCGATGGGATTAGACCATCGATCGATGGGATTGGACCATCGATCGATGCGGTTGAATCGATTGGACCACCGTCGATGTGATCTTGTTTACCTCGTACCCAGACCTATGTTTTATGAACTTCCGTACATGTATATTTGCCCGGCGATTCGATTAAGAACACATGTGCGAACTAAACATACGTGTTTAGTATAGCTGTACGTGCTGCTGTGTGCAAGGCCGTAGATAAGGCTGTGCTTGGGGAGGGGGGGGGGGGGGGGGGCTTGAGGCCCCCCAACATTTTCTTGGAGAAAATATACATGTAAACCAGGCCTATGCCCCCATGTATACGCCTTCTGTCCGGGTACTTGTACATTCAAATCCAGTAGCAAAGGTATCAGGATTAATCATAGATTGTCCGATGTTAAACTGGTTTAACAAAGTGTTAAACCCGTTTAACACTATTCCATTGCGATTATATACCCCTATATAAAGGCATATTTATCTTTTAAAATTATACTTCAGCTGCAAATCTCATTAACTTGGAGCGCCAGAATTTGTTTCTATTCGTTACTCTTCACTTGTTTTTATATAACTTCGTATGCTGGTGAAGGCACAGCCTTTTAGCGATTGTAAAAGTGCATGTTGTTTGTTAAGTTGAAGCGGCTCGGAAAAGAGCTACAGTGTACAGCTGCACTATCTAGAATATAACTATGTCTTGTTTGCTGTTTTGTGGCACGGACAACTCATGCTTTAGATCAGTCAACGCTCAGAGCAATGAGGTATAGGAACAAACTATGTTAAAATGGTTTAACACACGGTTTAACAGCGAACGGTCAATCTATGATTAATCACCACAAATATCCGTCCCTGATGTGAATATGTATGGTGTGCATGCAGATTAAAGCGATTGGTCATTCACATCAAAAATGCTTAACAGATTAAATTTTGGTATGTGCATGGCCCACAAAAGTACCACCGCGTAGTACGTCTTCCATCATGGCCAAACTTTGTTAGGAATTTGTATACAGCTGTGTTGGGAGTAATTAAGTGGAGAAGTAAGTGAAGGATGGAAAGGAAATTAAGGTTAAGAGGAGAGGGAAGTGGAGAAGAAGAGGGCAAGACAAGAGGGGGAGGAAAAAAGAAGGGGGAGAGGGGAAGGGATTGAGAAAAGAAGGGAGAGCAGAAGGGAAGGGAGAAGAGAATGGGGAAGGGGAAGGGAGAGAGGAGCAGAATGAGAAGAGAATGAAAGAACTGTTGTGTGTGTGTGTGTGCTGTATAGTCATTGTGATTGTGTGTATCAATTGGACTTATGTCGAGATTGCATGTGAGGCACACGTATGATTTATTTAGAAAACGAGACAGGGTGGAAGTGGAGGAGCAAATGAGGGGATATAGCTAGCACAACATCATATAGGACATGGCATACACAAACACCCACCTGGTGGGATGGTGTTTCCTTTCTGAGGATCCATGTCCACCTAATAACATCGGCCAAGAACAGCTAACATCTCATTCTGGCATACACACATGTACATTAGAATGTACATTCCGAGAGCATGCAGCAGTGCTTGTGGCCACGTCAAGAACAAATTAAAGCTGCATGTCCTCATTAGAAGCTGCTGGTGTTGTTTCTGCAGGATTAGTTCACACCATGCAGTGCAGCCTGAATGAGCAGCACCTTATTTGCATTTGTGAAGGGCATTCCAGTTGATAAAGGGCATTTCCATTGATAAAGGAGCATTTATTACCGTTGAACATAAATGGTCTTACCAGTTCTCTTAGGAAAAGTAAACTTCTTAGCTTAAAAACTGTGGAGTATATTTGTTTAGATCACTTAAAGGTCTGAGAAACTCAGGACTATAAAAACGATGCCATTTAAAATTAAAATACACATACGTGCATACAATAGAAGAGTGCAAGTTTATTGCTAAGTTGCATTCCTTCTTGTTGGGTTGGTTTCATACCACTTGGTTAGTAGATGTGCGATGATAGCGATGCCTGCATGGAAGACTATAGGTAATAATGGAGGGAGGCAAAAGCCTGTGTGATGCCGTAAAAATAGTATCAACCGTCCTCTTAACTGTAACTTACCACACATGAATTGCTACTACACCAAATATATACCATGCAGAGGCAGAGGGTCGGGTGTATGCACTATGGTGGACATGCAGCAACATTTTTGTCAACCACATGTATACAGCCCAGCTGTGATTGACAAAACTAAGAGCAAGCAGGTTCCAATGTTGCTTCATGCAACTGTATAGCAATCAAAAAAACTGGCAGAAGTAAAGTATACCTTACAGCAAAAAAATTTCAGGTTTGATTGGCTGTCAAGTGCCTTTGCATGGGAGTTCATAATCATCACACCATAGGCCACAACATTGTTTTGCATCATCTATTGACATAGCAATTGCTGACAGCAAGGTCAATTTTTCTGCAATGCCGGTGGTAAACTTCTCCCCGGAAAAAAGCCTCAGGTATCTTACATAATCACTACTGATTACCAATTACCTTTTTTGAATCTGTACAATAATTATGATTGAGAAATTAAGGGCAGCTTATTTCATTCTCTACTTGCATTTTCGACATTGATCAGATCAATAAATTACATCATGCATTATGAAAAGCTTGTATAGAATTATGGGTCCGTGTATAAAGTGACAATTTGACTTCTCCTTATTCTAATTATACTGCTTGCGTATTCCTGGGTCCATGTTCAATACTTCGCCAAATGCAAATCGAATTTAGGGCTTACATTCGGTTCCTCCTAAAAATGAAAAATGACGAAACGACATAAAGAAAAGTGAGCCCGTTTTTTATCTGAGAGCAGAACAGAGTGGTCTGGAACGCCGGGAATGAGCTTTTTAACACGGAATACGACCAGTCGAGAGAAAGTGGGCGTGTTCGCACACTTTTGTATACCTGTACAGCACATTTTTTATATGTTCTCTAGTGGATGCACACTTCAGCTTTGTCGCGCGCGTGTTGTGCGTGGTTAGTCGTGTACATTACGTACTATGACGTATAAGCACATGTTTTGTTTGGCAGAACCGGCGGGGGGGGTGCACGTGCCCCGCCCCCACCCTACCACATACTCGGTGAAGATTGTGATAATGTACGTTCGCATACTTTTGTACTAGCACAATGGGTAGGTGCACACCCCACTCTATATCCTTTCACCTCTTGGGACAATATTAAATTTAGTAAGTACGCAAGAACCAGTCAAGTGTATACTTTCCCCCCAGTAGAGGGATGACGTGCAGACTGATCAGATGATATGCATACATGAGGCTTCTAAAGCATATTTCCATTACTGAGAGTGACACCGTGATGTTGACCAATAGTATGCCATGTATACATAATTAATATGATCAGTACAATGGCTAAGAATAAAAATTATATAGAGTATTTAATATAAGTATGTATTGAGTTCAACATTATGCATGGTTAAGGAAGTCATACACAGCCCTTGCTTGATGGCAAGCTAGTGGAATCACACTTAAGCTTTACTGCATAATATACAGTTATTTCTATAGATGTATAGAACAT